>JANDJZ010000623.1:0-27812 GCA_027943245.1 Acanthamoeba sp. SK_2022b | reverse complement strand
CGAGGACCGCGTGGCGTTTCTCGAATCGGAGCTGGCCCGCTGGAAGAAGAAGGCCACGGTGGTCAGCGCCCAGCTGGGGTTCCTCGCTTCCGAGGGGAGCGGCACCTTCCCCTCCATCGCCCGTCGCGGTTCCTCCGCTTCTCCCGTACGAGCAACAGCCCCTTTCCCTTTTATTATTATTCTTTTTTTACGTAAAAAATTATATTTATTTTGAAAAAGTTTTTGGCCCGCAATTTTATTTTAATCTTATTGGCAGGAGGGCACTCCGCGGGGAGATCGTTACGGGAACGTGTACGAGTTTTGGGACGAGAGCCCAGACCACCTGACATGGGACGAAACCGAGACTCCACCCGTCATCAAAGCAGTTTCGCTCATCAAGCTCGTGGAGTACATCACACACCCCACCATCGTCGGTGCGTACCACCTTCCGGATAGGTTGTTGGTTTAATTTTATTTATTTTTTCGTTTTTATAGGCCTTTTTTGTTGGCACAAGCAGATTACAAAAATTCATAAAAAAATGCAAAAGAAAAAGAAAACAACAACAACAAGTTGAACTGATCCATGAAGTCACAGACCGTCGGTGCCTGGAGGCCTTCTTCATCACTTATCGATCATTCACCACACCTCGCATTCTCATCGAGAAGCTGATCCTGCGGTAAGTGTTCGCTCACGAGCTTCACCATCGCCACCACCGTTCACACGCGGTTTCGAGGGCACAAGCCACACACAGACCGAGGCCGCTCACCTCGCGTCCACCTCCCTATTTCGCGCTTTGTCGACAGATATGCGGCGCCGCCGCCCAAGAACGCCAAACCAGAGGACATCGAGAAATTCAACAAGACCGAGCAGTCCTTCATCAGGTTCGAACGGGCCCCACTAAAGACTCCTCATTGCCGTGTCGCATCGTGTCACGAAGTTGCGACTTGTATTTGACCACACGTTGAACGGCGCGTGCAGGACGCGCGTGTGCAACGCGCTCAAGCATTGGGTGGAGAAGCACGACCACGACTTTGAGGACACGGACCTCCGGGACCGGTTCGAGGCCTTTGCGCAGGAGATGGTGGAGGAGAAGAACCTTCGCGAGATGCTGGTTCGAAGCCTCGAGAAGGCCGTGGAGAGGCTCACCGCCCGCCTCGACAAGATTCGCATCACCGACGAGATCCGCGCCTCTCAGAAGCGACAGGAGGTCCTCGCCGAGGTACCTCGTCCCCCGCAACTCCTTCTCGTGTTTGGTCTCGTCTGGTCCAAGGCACTGGAATTTGGAATGCATGGAATCTAATGGAATGAATGGCATGTGTAGACGCTGCGTTCGTTCGAGGAGGCCGATCAGGCGACCAACAGCCGAGAGGAGGCGCCGCCGAAGCCCCTCCTGCCCAAGAACTACAAAAGCCCCGTACGTGTACCCCACGAGCCAAGGCGACTTGACTTCGCCTCGGCCGCAGCTGCAGCTGACGTGTGTGCACTCTCTCGGTGGAACAGCTTCACTACTTGTTGGACTGGCCGGCCGCTGAGATCGCCCGACAGCTGACCCTCATCGAATTGTGCGACTTCACTCCTTTTCTAGTGCACTCACAGTCTCTCTTTCTCTCTCCTTTTCTAGTGCACTCACAGTGTGTGTATGCGTGTAGTGACCTGTTCCAGCGCATCCAGGCAAAGGAGTTCCTCAACCAGTGCTGGAACAAGGAGGGCAAGGAAGAAAAGGCCCCCGGCATCTGCGCCCTCATCGAACGATTTAACGAGGTGCCTACCTTTCACCTTTTATAGTAGTACTTGCCTTTTTAATATTTTCTTACATACGTTTACTAAAAAAAAAACAAACAAATACAAATAGGTTGGGCAGTTCTTTGTGACGTTGCTGGTCCAGCTCGAGGACTTGGACGACCGCAAGGCCATGCTCAAGAAGCTCATCCAAGTAGCCGAGGTAGGTCGAGTGTGTAGTAGCAGCTTTTTTACCGTAACGCTGACGTGTTTATCGGATGGAATGCAAGGAATGCCTACACATCCACAACTTCAACGCCCTGATGGCCCTCGTGTCTGGCCTGTCGTCTACCTCCGTCTCGCGCCTCACCAAGACCTGGGAAGCCCTCGGCTCTAAAGTAAAGCGCCCCGCCGCGCCCCACCCCCCTGCTGCTCCCCCTGTCCTCTTCTCCCTCTCCCTCTCTGACGACGGTTGGTTGGCGGTGTGCGATGGCGTAGCACCAGAACCAGTTTCATTCGCTGCAGGCGATCACCGTGCCGGAGAAGAACTTCACGGTGCTGCGCGATCGCATGTCCTCGGCAGCCCCGCCCAAGATCCCCTACATCGGGACGTCGCTGGCCGACCTCACCTTCATCGAGGACGGCAACCCAGACTACCACGACGGGCTCATCAACTTCACCAAGCGCCACCTCCTCTTCGGTAGGCGTTGCCTCTCCTCTCCCTTCCCTCTACGCGCGAGTCATCCTTAAGGTGGCTGCTGACGTTTCTTTGTGCACGGCGGGCAGTGGTCATCAACAACATCCAGACCTATCAGAAGCACAAGTACTCCTTCACCGTCGTGCCAGCGCTACGCAACTACCTCCTGACCCACCCCATGCTCTCGCTGGTGCCGACTCCCTTCCATTCACGTGTTCCCCCATCTTCGGTTTGTTTTATGTCGACTCAATGCGTCGCGTCAACACAGGACCAATGCTATTCGTTGTCGTTGTTGCGGGAGCCACGCAAGGGATCGGCGGTGAATGGCGGCCCGGGCACGCCCACCAAGGGCTCTCGCCTCTCGATGCTCGGCCGAAAGTCGGGGTCCTCGCGGGGCCTCCTGACCCCTGAACAGCTCGGCAGTAGTAGCAGCAGCTAGCCCAGCCAGTCTCTCTGCCTCTATCGTTCCGCTCGGCTTTATTTTCTGTTTATTCAGCCTCACATTGAGGACATCTGTGCTCGCCACTACATAGCTGTGTTGGTTGGTGTGGCAACACCTGAACATGTAACGCCAACTGTACACTACACAACCCAAAAATTACCCACACAACAAAAACATTCACTATTATCAGAAGGGCACAGAACCTTTTTCACGCCGTAGGCGCAAGAACTTTCTCTTTTTTGGCGTTCTTCCAGCACAAGTATGCCCTCCGTTCAATTAGGCGACGACCATGTCCATGTTGTCCTGGTTCTCATAAATTTCTGTGTCCACAGCCCTTGTTGAACGTCACCACCTACACTTCTGGCCTAGATTGCCTCAAGCACAGCCTGCTCTTTATGCTCTTGTTTGGTGCGTCAGGCCTCAGCTCTCACTTTCAAAAGCTGTGTGTCCCCACATCATGCTTCTCACTCTCTGCAAGTCAAGGTGCCCAGCTCACCTGAGTATTCTTTTATCTCCTTTGCCTTTTCACAGAGGAGCATGGGTTCTCGGGGGGACGGGGTTACTAGCCACATCCCGAAAAGGAGATTTTGTACGGAGGCGGGTCTCCTTTTCGGGAAGCGACAGCCAATCGCTGGCGACCTTTGGGCAAGGAAGAGGCGCGCCCGGGGCTTGGCTATCACTCTTACCTCTCCCACCGTGCAAGCAACACCTCTACAGACAAAGCAGATGCAGACATGCCAGTTCAACCCCACCAACATGCCCCACCTGGCAGACAAGGACGCGAGCAAGTTTGACTACGTGAGCGTTCTGCTCAACCAGGGTGACGCCATGCTTGACAGGCTGGCCAAGACCGGCATGCGCTGGGTGCAGCAGTCTCGGCGGTGAGGGACATCGGTGCCTTTGCTTACTCCGTGAGCACGTTGGAAGCTCTTCATCGCCACCTTCGTCCACCGTCCCGCGTCAGGCTCGGACGAAGTCCGCACGGGCCTTCTTCGTCGTGGCGGTCCTGCTCATTGCTTGGCCAAGTATGGCGTCAACGCCGTCATGCTGTGGGACAGCGCTACGACGACCCACTTTATGCTCGATTGCATGCTCGATTGCTTTCTATTGATCGCCAAGATTCAAGGTAACGTTTTTTTCGCACAACTGTTAACTCAGGTGACGAAAGCAGTCAATGATTTATTGACATCATGATGTGCGGTTGGCCATCTGATCTTCCTGGATTTATGTAATTAAGCTTAGATCGCGTTTCAAACGAGAACGAAGAGGTGCCTGTTGGGCTCCGGCCTGTGCTGCGGGGTCTGCTCGAGCGCTCCCCGAGCGTGCGCAAGGCCACTCGCGCGTACTGGCAGGCCACCGCCGGAGGATGGTCAGAGAGAGTTGTGAATTGTGTTTTGCTCATCAGTGGTAAGGCCTGGTGTGGGCACAGGCGTGGGGTGTCGACACCAACACGCTGGTCACGGTCAACCTGCACGATTTTGCCGAGGGGAGCAAGCCGTGGGAGGTGCTGTCCATTCTCTCGTGACGATCGGGCTGATCGTCGCGATCGCGTCGACGGATCCGCTGCAGCTGTTCGTCGTGACCGACATTTTGGAGGAGGCCATGTTCAAGCCCGGCCGACTGTCGAGCACCTACAAGCCCTCAAGGTCTTCGTCTTCCGCTGCCTGCTCGTGCCCGACTTAGGGCTGCTGATCGGCCTCATCGGTATTCCGATCCGCACCCTCTGTCAAAGCATCCTCGAAGGAAGAGCGGTCGGGGTTCATGCGGATGAGCCTTCGCTTCTCCTCGAGCTCCTTGGCGTGGACCTTCTCCTGCGACTCCCTGTAGGCGGCGGCCTGGACCTCGTAGGCGGTCTTCTCCTCCTGCTGGAGGGCGTTGTATATTGCAGGCGCTCTGGGCTCTACCTCGCTGCAGTTTGTTTTCCCTGGGCTGTTCCACCTGAAGCTCTTCCCCGAGGCCCCCCTCTACGCCAAGGCGCTCTCCGTGTTCTACGTCCTCTTTGGCTTGGGCGGTACCGCCACGCTATCATTTGTGTGTCGAGTGATGCAGACGACGCACAGCTAACGGACAGCTACGGGGTGCAGGCGGCATCCTGGGCACCTACCAGACGGCAGCAGATCGTGGAGAAGTATTCGTCGTGAAGATCCACTCTCTTCCGACAACGAGGAGTCTTGTAACACTTTGTCAATTTTTGTCGCCCACAGCACAGGCCATTCTACCAAGAAACGGTTCATCTCCCTACGCGCGGCCATTGGGCTTGGTGGCCATTCACTGCGAGGAGCCGTTGCCGTTGCCGTTTACCTCCCACAGCCGTCGGAGCCACTTGGTGGCGTTGGCCACCAGTTCGGGCGACTTGGCGCACTCGTAGCCGGGGCTGTAGACCCGCATCATCTGGCCCAGCGTGTCCTCCGCAAACTGCAGCCGCTCGTCGTCGCCCGAGTTGTCCTCCACCGCCTCCCGAAACCTCTGGCGCAGGTCCTGAAGCATTCGCTGGCTTAGCCCCCCCAGCCCACGACTCCTCGCCCACGAAAGATGCAGCGTGGCGTGAGAGGAGGGGCACCTCGAGGAACGCTTCAGGCTTGTAGGAGGCCAGCCGCTTCTCCACGACGCACACAAAGGCCGGCGACGTGGCGTCGGTGGTGCACAGGGAGCAAACCTTGTAGAACTTGTGTTGTTCGTATATCTGCCTCCCCTCGAGTCGACCGCTCTCCCTATGCACGCAGGCACGCACGCAGGTCAGCCAAGTGGATCGGGGAGGTCGGCCGTCTGCTACCGCCGTCGGTTACCTGCGTCGATGGAGGGCCTCCTTGGTGAGGTTGCGGAACACGTTGTACTGATCGCCCCAATGGGGGAAGCAGTGCTCCAGCTCTCGCCCTGGAACGGCGGCACAGCCACGACTCTGAGGGGCGCGGCCGAGTGCCACTCGCGCGTGTGATGGGGGGGGGGGCTACCTTGGCTCCGCACAATCGCGGCGTAGAAGATCTCCTCGTACAGAGTGCTGGCTCGCTTGATGGCCTCCACCCACTCGGCCATCAACTACGAACCATCGACCAATGCATGCGCGGGCGGGGCGCAGGTCTAAGAGGTGAGGCTTGGCGGGACGCACAGCCAGCTGGCGGAGCAGGGAGGGGCGTGGGTGCACCTCGGCGTCGTCGGAGAGGATGACGTAGCGGTGGGGCTGCGGCCTCCCCACCCGTCTCTCAAATAGCGACACGGAGCCATCCACGGCCGGCTCCACCACACACCCGTCCAGCTCTACACAATTCACACACCAAGGAGAGGGACATGCCATGAGGTCAAGCGACGCACGCGGAGGCTCATTCCCTAAGCAGCCCACGTACGGATGATGCGTCGGGGCACGTCGTCTTGAGGCGAGCGATAGTAGGCGAGCCGGTTGCGCCTCAGCCGAAAATACCTCCTCTTATTAGGAAAAGTAATATATTTAATTTATTATTAAACACCAAATACCCGTACCTGATGATGCTGGCGAAACAAAAAGGAAACATTTGTAAATAAATAAATAAAATAAGTGCTTTGTGGTTATTCGGGTGGTGCCTTGGGTGACTTGAGGAGGTAGCCCGAGAGCTTGGTGAGCCAACCCTCCTTCGAGAGCTGTTGGAGCGCCAACTCGTCATCAGCGCGGGTGGAGTAGACCGTCTCATCCATCCTCCAACAACACTCGCCAGGAACATGTGGTGGCCTGATAATTTAAAAGGAGCCAATACCTATCAAGGGGCAAAAGCAGTATTTTGATGTTTCAAATTCTACACCTCACAGCCAACACATTCCTTGTTTCAAGCTCATTCACTATCTCCTCCTGGAGCATGCCAGTGGGCAGGTTTGCCTCTTGGATGTGCCACCCTGCAGCAGGACAGGTGCAGGTCAATGCCACTGGGCAGTTGGTCATTGAAACGCTCTAGAACTTCCCCATCTCCTGAGGTCTCATTTATCATGTATTACAAATATTCTTAATGTGTTTATTTGAACCAGGCCAAGACCTTGTGGCGTGTTGTGACCAGCAAGGTCTGCCAATTTCTTTCAATCAGCTGTGATGATCATGTGCAGGCTTGGGTCAAGCTTGCGAGGGAACGGCACCTACACAAGTGCATGCTACAGATGATGTCGTACGAGGCACCCGAGGGATGAGGCAAGATCGTTTTAGGCCAATGGACACTTGCCCCACGAAATGTGGCTTGGCTTTGCCAGCTGGGACGCAGTACATGTTTAAGGCATCGCAATAAAGCATCGATAGTATAAGACATTGTGGCCGAGTGGTTAAGGTGCCTCGCTGCTAACGAGGTGGGGTTTCCCCGCGCAGGTTCGAATCCTGCCAATGTCGATCAATGTTTTACCTCCAAGGACTCTTGACCCCGCCCTGTTTCGGTTGGGGAGGAGGCCAATGCGACACCTTCTGCGAAGCTTGACTTGTACATCTTGTACAGCCAAAAACCTTTGCCTTCTGAACCAGCTGCCTACTCGCTCACCTGCAACAAACCTTATTTTCCTTTTTCTGTTTCATTTTGTTACAAAGGCCAAACGAACTGCTGAAGACGGCCCTGGAGAGCCATCTCCAGTAGGGGGACTCCTTTCTTTGGTACTGTGCAGCACCTTGCCACCCCCCGATCTTCGCGTCCTCCACCACTCTCTCTCGTAGCTCCGTCGTCGCCGTCGTCACCTTCTCTTCATCACCTCGAGACACTCTCCCTCTCCCTCACCTTCCCTCCCTCTCTATTTACTTACCGCAGCAACCGCCACTCGCCGCCGGTGGGTTCGAGTCCTTGCTGCTGGTCAGCTCCACCCTCGCGCTTGACGGCGTCTGGGAAGGCAAACACAACGTAGACGTGGATTAGCCGTCACCGCCTACACACGCGAGGCGCACGAACGCGGCCATTGGGGAGGAGGGAAGAGGGAGGGTGGAAGAACCTGAGCCTCCTCGGGCTCGTCGCCCATCGGATCGATGACTCGATGCTTGATCTCCTTGGCGAGCAGCAAGAACATGTCATCGACGTTTTGCCCCTGCGCAATTGATTTGACACGGTGAGCACCAATCGCCGATCAAGAGGCCGAGGGAGAGAGAGGGCAGTACGGTCTTTGCAGAGGTCTCGTAGAACTTGATGCCGTACTTCTCTGCCAGCTCTTGCCCCTGTTCTGTGCTTACAACCTAAAGGATCGGAAGCAGACGTAAGGGCCGGGAGATCACGAGGAGGAGGGTCGAAGAAAGAAGAAGTGGAGAAGGAGGGGTCACCCTCATGTCTTCCATGTCGGCCTTGTTGCCCACAAGGATCTTGTTGACGCCCTGCGAGGCGTGCTGCTCGATGCCCTTCATCCAGATCTTGATGTCTGCGCCACAGATGGAACAAGACAAGCCTATCAGCATCACTGCCCCTCGACAAGCACAACAGAGGGAGGAGGAGGTGGCGCGTATACGGCTGAATGAGTTCTGGTCGGTGACGTCGTAGACGAGGACCACACCGTGGCCGCCACGGTAGTAGGCAGCGGTGATGGTGCCTGCACGCGAGCAAAGCAAGGATGTGAAGATTGAATCAAGGGTGCTAGGGAGAGATTATGAAACATACGGAAGCGCTCTTGGCCGGCCGTATCCCACAGTTGGAGCTTGATCTCCTTTCCCTCGATGGGGACCGTCCTGACCTTGAAGTCGATGCTGTCAAGGAGGTGAAGCGGTAATGCATGCGTCAGCAAAATAGAGTAGAAAGTTTGCCTGCTTAGATGGAGCGCTTGACAAATGATACGGGAGAGGAGGATTGGAGAGTTACCCAATGGTGGGCATGAAGCTGTGGGTAAAGGTTCCATCGGAGAACCTTTGCAAGAGGCAACTCTTGCCCACGCCTGAAATCGATTGAGAGGAATCAGACGCGAGGCGAGGATGAAACCGTCATCACCTCCAGAAATGTCGAAATACTTCTCCAGATGCAAGATGATGCCCCAGGAACATAGAACAAAGAGAAGGGGGCACGAATCGTACCGCTGTCGCCCACCAACAGCATCTTCAACGTGTGTTTCGCATTCTTACCATCCGCCATTGCCGATTAGAAGTCGATAATGATCTCGATTATCGAATGAATTTCGTAAGCCCGATTCTCACGATTGCGAGCCTAGAAGGAGATGTGGAGGCGCGGTGTTGATGTGTTCCTTGAATGTCTATCTTCGAATTAGCCCTCCGCAGATGGAAACCAAAAAAAAATACGAAAAGAATAGATCGCCACCCGTACACCCACAACGGCCACAGATGCTACGCGTTAATGTGGCTGTGTTGGAAATTTCGTTCATTTCACGGCAGAGTCTGATTTACACAAAAAGGGCGTTTCACTCCCCCCAGCGGCCGTCAGCTGAGCTTCTTCAGCTGCAGAAGGCTTTGCCACGACTTGAGCCCTATAAAGTCCCTGATCTCTGAACATATCTCCTCCGCCTCGTCCTGCGCACACGCACATCAGTAACGCACCGCCCACACACAAGTGCATTGACGTGTGCTGTTATGACAGCGGCGCACCTCCGATGCGTAGGTCCCATGTTCGGACAAGGGCACCCACGAGGAGAAGGGCTCGATGTTGAAGAAGACGTTGAAGTCCGTCTTTCGGTTCTGCGTGGCCCTGTGGATCTCCACCAGTCCGACGTCTTGCCAGTTGTACACCTCCTCCTGCCGACTCCACGCATTGCTCCTAATGATGGCCAGCTGTTGCACGTGTGCCAGACATCGCCTACGTCAGTGCGTGTGTCGTGTGTGTGTGTGTGTGTGTGTGTGTGTGTGTGTGTGTGTGTGTGTGTGTGTTCTTTTAAGGAGGAGGAGACGTACCACGTTGTCGCTCTTGTCGATGATGCAGACCTCTCTCTTGGATATGAAGAGCAGCACGAAGAAGATGCTCGCAAACAGCGCCCCGCATCCGTACGCAAACCTGGGCGCCCCGCGCAGTCTCACAGTTGTGAGTGCGCGCGCACAAAACGAGAGGGAGAGGGAGAGAGCCGTACCAACGGTCGTCGATCTCCTCATCGAGGATCACTCGGTCGATGGCGTCTGTGGCGGTCTCCCCACCTTCGGCTGGCAGGCTCCAGTCGTTGGCGTGCGACGAAAGTTAAGGGAACCGCCAACCATCCCAACACCAACACCAACATCAACCCATACGAAGGGAGGCAGAGAGAGGGCAGTGGAGGATATGATGAGTTCGTTGACGCGGCGCACGATGCGCTGCTTGTTGGCGTAGCCCGTGAGCGAGTAGTAGTGCGTGAGCGGCAGTTCCCGTATGTCGTCGCCGTCGTCGCCGGGTCCCCCGTGCTCTCTACGCCGAATCGGCGTCGCAGCTGCCATCAGCCCCCCCCACACCAAAACCACGAAAACTGTCAACGCCGACCCCACACTTGTGGCGCCAGCCGACCTTACCTGACGCCTCCGTGTCCTCCTCCTCGTCGTCGGCGAGCGTCCTGTCCGTCGCAGGCCTGCCGCTCGGTTGTGTCCCTCGCTCCACGGCATCGACTCCCGCCTCTCTCTCCTCCCTGAGAGTGGGCGGCGGGTTCACCTGCACCTGCACGGGCCGCGGTCCCGGTCCCGGCCCCGATGAGTCGTCGTGGTCTCGCACCTCGCCGCTGGTCTGCAGCTGCCCCGGCATCGGCGCGGGTCGTCGGTTGTGTCGACTCTGCAATTGATTGTGGTTGGTCAAGGGCGTTGGGTGGCTGGACCGATAAGCGGGGGCTTGAGTCGATCCCCAGGCATACCTTGGGCATGAGGACGAGCGCCACGCGGGAGGCAAGGCCGGAGCCCTCCAGGAGGGCAGCGCGTATGTGTGCCATCTGCACGCTGCGTTCGCTCCACATCCACAAGTTCTCCCGCCGCACTACGCACCACCCATCGCGCAGCGCCTCGGCTGGCGACAGGGCCTCCTCCCTGTCTCCACCAGCAATGACTTGTTATTTTATTCTTTATTTATTTATTCATTTATTCATTCATTTATTTATTTATTTGTAGTATCTCAACGCGGGGGCTGGGTACCAAGGAAAACAGCGCAGGCGGGTGCGCCAGCCAAGGAGGAGGGCAACGAGTATGCCCACCCCGAGAAAGACTGCAGCGGCGAGCCGCTGCCGCCGTGCCCCCTTCAGCTCCAACCGCAGCTCTGTGCCCGTGCGGCTCACCGCCTCCATGCTTGCGACCTTTTGTTTAAAGTTGGCTTTTTTCGATAATTGAAAAAACAAATAAAACTCAATCTTATTATATTAATACAGCTCCTGCCGTAGGGATGCGAGGGGCAACCGTCAGGTCGAGCGTCACCATCACGGAAACGGAAGCCGACGACGACGGGTAAAAGTCAAACACCCACTGCCGCACATTCTCATAATCAAAAATCCCTTTCTAAAATCCAACAACGATGAGGTTGCAGGTGGATCAGCACCACGTTCGAGTACAGCGACAGCACGAAGGTGACCATCGCCTCCATGGGCTTCCTGCGTGGTACCGTTGTGGACCGTGAGAACGACATTGACGAGACCGGCCGCATGGTGTGGCCAGGTTCCCGCGTGCTCGGTATATGCAGTCCTCTACGCTGCAGCCTTACACAGCGAGACCAACTGATGTGTTGCCCTCCTCTCTCTCTCCTCAACAGGCCTCTACTTGACGGCCAACCCGCACGTCGTGCGAGGCAAGCGCGTGCTGGAAGTGGGTGCCGGCTGTGGCGTGTCGGGACTGATCGCCGCGCGCTTCGCCAACAAGGTACAGCACGGCTCCAGCTCAACGCTTTCACGGTTCACACACAGTGGCCGATTCCCTGCCTGCCTCCTCACCTTCTTCTTGTTCTCCTGTTCGCCCGGCAGGTGGTGCTCAGCGACAGAAACGAGGAGGTCGTGGAAATGCTGCGCCAGAACATCGAACTCAACTCCCTTCAGGGTTCTCTTTTTTCGCCCTCCTCCTCTGCGTCTATCTGCTGTTGGCTCGTTTGCTCTGCCTCGGCAGTCCAGCTCACGTGAATTGGCGTCAATGTGTTGGGGGGGGGCAGACAAAGCCGAGGGCGTGGTAATGAAGTGGGTGGACGACGTGCCGGCTATGAAAGAGAAGTATCCTCCCTTCGAGGCCGTCATCGGTGAGCACTGTGTTGCATGCGTGTGCGTGTGCGTTGTCTATGTGCGCCCGCGTGTGTGGCTACGTACAAGTCCGACCACGAGGCATGGGTTACTGATCGTGGCATGCGGCGTGCCGGTGATCATGGGTCTGGCAGGCTCTGACGTGATCTACCCGGAACACGCGCACGTCGTTCCAGCGCTCTTCGAGACGGTGGATGCGGTGCTGGACCGGGCGGAGTCTTCCCTGTTTGTCATCTCCTTCATCCCTCGTACGTCCAACCTCAAGCAGAAACGTACGTATGCCCAACGCGTACACCCACACCGCGCACGCACAATGGAGGAAACGGTTGTCTGCACAACCTAACGTTCTACCCATGGTGGCTCGCGATAGTGCTGAAGCACGCCGACAGGTTTGGGTTCGCGTGCGAGCAGGTGCCCACTCAGGAGTACACCACGCAGGCAGTGCCGTTGGACGCTGAGATTCTGGTGTTCAGGCGGAAGAAGAACACGTGACACAGAGGCGACCATTGGGCCTCTTCTCTACCTGCTGCCACAAGCAACATGCCAGGCGTTGGGACAAGCGTTGTATGTATTTTTGCAATTTCTTATTTTTTTTCTTATTTCAATAATAAAATCGGCCTGGCCCATCCTGTGGGCCGGCACAGGTCCTCGCAAGGCGTCTCTCTGGTACGGCGCTGGCACAGGGCAAAGAACATAGGACAGCTACTGCAAAAAGTCTAATTAATGGCACATAATCCTGATGGTGGCTTGTTGTTGGTCGTTCACTGCCGTGTGGCTCCACGCGGCAGGACATCCTAGACTCAGTGAGTCTGGAGGAGTATCTGACCATGCACGAGCCGGTGCGTTTGCGGCCACAGCCCATACCCAAGCCACTACTACCGTCCTGATTGAGTGTGTTCTAAAATAGAATCGAATTCTTTCATAAAACAACAAAGTGAATAGATGATCCAACAGGCTATCATCATCTTAAAAAGTTAGTAGAGGAGGGAAAGCCAGAAGGGGCGGGCAAGGGATGCCGAGCTGGGCTGATCGCCCGACGGCTGGAGGTTGCGCACGGAGAGAGTCTGCCCGCCAGCCACGTCACCCAAGGCGAAGAAGTAGTTGACCTTGCCACCCTGGAGCTGCGTGTCGCCGATAGCCAGGGCAACCTGAGAGCTATCGCTGGCCAAGCGGAGCGACAAGTTGTATGTGATGGCGTCGACTTCGGCAAGCTGCACCACTGGGAAATGAGACACGTCTACGTTTCATTCCGAAACGTTGGAGAAGTACCTCAGCGCCGGAAGGGTAGGCCAGGTCGGACGCCAGGGAGGTCTCGCCGGCATTGAGGTTGACGGCGGGCGCGCCCGGCGCAGTGTGAAATACGGCGACCTTTGCCTTGCTGGAGGACGAGACCTCGGGGTCGATGGCAACAGCAAGGAGGCGGAAGCCAAATGCGGTAGAATTGCTGAGAGAGCCGACTGCCACGACGGTGTAGTAGGTGCCGTCGGCCAGGTCGGCGTTCTCGTTGATGATGGTCGTTCCACCGCTCACCAGAGAGATGGTGATCGCGGCGTTGCCGGCCGGGACGGCGAGGTAGCCGGCCGTGGTGCCGTACTTAAAGTCGGAGATGGCTCGGGTCCCGTTGATGTCCACGTTCACATCGGTGTTGCCAGCGAAGTCGGAGACGCCATGGACCACGAACAAGTAGGCCGACCCGTGGACCTGGGAAAGGAACAGGGCGAGTGTGAAGAGGGAAGCGAAGCAGTGGACGGCGTTCATCGCGTAGCAGGTGTGTGAGCGAGACGGTAGTGGTAAGTGTGTGTTTGTGTGGAGGAAATGGAAGCTGGACCAGGCCTATTTCTATCCCGCCGTACGTAGCAATGATGACCTTGCGCGTGTCATGATCTCGACAAGATCGTAGGCTTGGTCAGGACACATGAACGGCGTGCCTCAAAGGACCAGTCAGTCACCCGGGGAATGTTAAGATATCCTCCAATGGCGTGGCGCGAAATTAACTCGGCATATCCGTTTTTTGCCTGATTGGTGCGGCACATCCCCGTAGATCGCTCAATGATCATTCATCACTCCTAGATAAAAATAAAATAATACAACCAATACGCCCCCTTACCTACGCGAAAGGTAAAGTCCACATGCATGTACGGATGATGTCGTGGTGGTGGCTGCTCCCTCTGTACATTTTGAGCAATAGATTTGTCATCGTGTGAACTGGTCGTAGGTCCGCTCCAAGAGGCTGAGGAGCAGGGTGAGCGCTCGTCGCGTCTGCGGCAGCTTGGCGGAGCCGACCGAGGCGTCGATCTGCTTCATGGCCCGCTTCACGAGCATCACGTTCTTCCTCAGCACCGTCCCCTCCGTCTGGTCCGCGGCCGACACTCTGCATCTCCCCCGCCCCAAACATCATATGCGGGCATCCTTTAGCTTGGCGAGAGCGCGACGCGATTGGCGAGTGATGGGGGGTTGTACCGAAGGAGGGCGTTGTTGTGTCGCTCCCAGTCCACCAGAAAGTTCTCGATCTTGGTCTGATACTTGTCCCAATCCTCGCCCCCCTTGGACACCACCTCGCGCAGCTCCGTCTTCATCATCGACAGGGCGTTCCTGCGCGTTGTGTCTTAGCAGCAGCAACCGATCCAACGGGGCTGGGGCTGGGGCTGGAGGGCAAGTGGTACAGCAGGGACTCGCCGAACTGGGCCCAAAACTTCTGGTGCTGCTTGTCTTCCCATATCAGCTGGTAGGTGAGCAGGTACAGCTGGGTCGCCTTGTTCATCTGAAGGTGGACGACCCTCTTCACCAATGGCAGAGGGCCAGACCACATCGCGTCAGCGCATCTGATCTGGGCAAGCGAGCGAGTGGTCCCACGGGGTACCTTCTTCATCACGCGGTACGGCATGATGATGTCCTGCGAAAAGAGCACGCAGGCCGACTTGACCGCCTCGTTCACGCGCCTGCTCGACCAAAGCAGCAAAGAACGAAGGAGGGGGGGAGGTCAGCGAAAGCGAAAGAGAGAAAGAGTGCGCGCAGGCAAGATGCATCACCTCTCGGCCTCGGTCGGTGGTCGCAGCGCGGACAGCTCCTTCATCGCGCGCTCGAACAGCTTGATGGCCGTTTCCAGGTTGGCCTGGACCGTGAGCGCGGCCTCGTAGTTGCTGATGAATTCGGTGTCGACGTCGCTGGCCGCGTGGTCGACGAGGCAGCAGCCCACGGTCTTGGGGTTCGAGAAGGGGTCGAACACGTTGCTGCCGCTGTCCTCGCGGGAGATGGCGTCCACTAGCCGAGCGTAGCGCGGGAACAGCTTCGCGATCTCGCGCCGGCTGTGCGTGATGTCCCGCTCGTAGAGCAGGCGCAGCCGGCTCTCCCTCTGGCCCCACGAGAAGACCTCTCTGTACATGCGTGCCTTCTCCTCGCGCGTGACCACGATGGCACACTTGGTGCACGCCACGAAGTCCTCTGGCGGCTGCTGTGGCTGTGGCTGCTCTGACTGCTGCGTGGACGCAGTTCGTGGGCGCGCGTGCTCGCGTTGGCGCAGGGACAGCAGTAGGTGGAGCTTCGGGTCGCCGACGATCTGGGCGTGCGACAGCAGCGAGGCGCACCTGGCGCAGTGGTCCTTCTGGCACATGAAGCACCTCGCTCGGCGGTCCCACATCCCGAACTCGGTGCTGTGGGAGCCAAGCCTCAGCACACACACACACACACACACACACACACACACACACACACACATACACACACACACACACACACACACACACACGCACACAACACCACAACACACAACACATACACACGCACACAAAGACACACGCTGACGCCATCGCACACGGCGGAGCATGAGGGCCATACCCACACGAGGCACAGCGCTGGCCATAGGAGACGAGCGAGCCGATGGAGACCTGCCTCTTGTCCCCCGATATGCACTGCAGAGCCAGAGGCGGGTCAGAGGCAGCATCTCGAAGCGTGAATGCGTGCTGCTTGGGCTTGGGCGTTTGGAGAGTACCGTGGGCGCGGCCGCGAGGAGCTGGACGATCATGGCGTCCACCTTGTCCTTCGCCGCTGCTCGTGCCAGCTTGAAGGCGTCTGTCAAATCTCTCGACTCACCTTGGAGTGCGCATCACGTCAGTCAGCCGACCGAATCGAACCAGATGTTGAGGCGCACCATTGATGTGCCTCGAGAATAGCAACGTGGCATCCATTGTTGAAACTTGACGAAACAAACATAATAACAAGAATATAAAATCATAAAAAGCAATCAGAAAATTGGTTCAAGGAATGGCAGACCTTAGTTTCCCGGTTTCGAACCTGCTACTTTTCATCTCGATCTGATGTCCTCCGAAGTTGATCTGTACGCGGTGCTGAGGGTTCATCCGAAGGCCTCATTTGCAGAGATAAAGGAAAGCTACCGCCGATTGGCACTCGAATGCCATCCGGACAAGCGACCAGCCAAGGAGGGAGAAAGCGAAGACGAAAATGCGCGGTTTTGGCGAGTACAGGAGGCGTGGCGCATTCTAAGCGATTCTCAATCGCGCACTACATATGATGCACAACGTCATGGTAAGATTTCAATGATTGAAGTTTTAGTTCTGCATTCTTTTGTTTTTTCATTTATTCATTTTCTTTACCGCATAAATCCACAGCTGGGCAGGTCGGCGAACTGCCGGTGGGGGCAGAGGTAGACCTGGATGACATGGCGTTCGATGAGGACAGCAGCGTCTATTCCTACCCCTGTAGGTGTGGCCATCGTTACCAGGTTCGCTCTGGAGCGTGTTGGGTGGCAGTGTGCAGACTCCCCGCTTCAATGGATGACGCTACTTGCCCACCAGGTGAGCGAGGACGCACTCGAACGGGGGATGGACACGTACTCGTGTGCGGGGTGCTCGTTCGTCATCCGCATCATATACCAGACTGCCGAGAGCGACGATTAGGCTCTCGTGCTTAGCATCACTCCGGTCCCATTCACGGGCGAGCAGTGATGCTACTTGATGACGAAGCGCCTACCCAGCAGGTAGAAGAGGTCAACCTGCACGCCTAGGAGCATCGGAAACGGCGGCCTCCGCCTGCTCTGCCGAGTTCTTGCAATGGAGGCATGTGCTGCTGATCTGGGGTACACAATCTCAAGCCTTCTTTTGTTCTTGTTTTAGTCAAAAGGGTGAAGGGTAACACATAAACCGCTATATTTATTATCATTCTACAAATAGTTAAAATATAAGTCATCAAAAATCAAATTTGGCAATGTTTTCCAAATTTGGGAAGACCTCTGGAGGTAAGATGGCGTGCGGTTACCCTTTGAAAACCGGTTGGCCGCTGAGTTGCTTCTCAACTGCTCGTGGCTACGGCGGGCCCTCCTCTTTTGTAGGTCCTTCGATATTCGTAGTCTCCGGAGAGTTCGTGAGGAGGCCCCTTTCGGCCTGCGTGTACTAGATAGAAGAAGGAAAGGCCCAAGAAGAAGCACCCAGAGGCGTGCGGCGGTGAGACGCGCTATCTCTCCCCATCTTCACGCGCCCTCGGCTACCTCTCTTTCTCAGGCTCTGTTCGGCCACCGCAATCGAAATCGCTCATAAGAGCGTAGAAGATAGAGAAGAGGAAGAACTATAGTTTAAAGGAGAGTCAAACAGAAGATGCTCGACGAAGAGAACGATGAAGTGTGTGTGGGAAAGGGAGTGGAGGATATGATCAAGATGAAGACGCTCACCCAGGAGAAGATCCTCAGAAACCTCAAGACTCGCTACAACCAAAATCTGATCTACGTACGCCTCCTTCGTGTTGGGCGTCCCACTGAACCAGCTCTCCTCACCACTGACCCTCTTCTGTTCTCTCGTTCTCCTCACACAATCGACACACGCTCGCCAACACTACACACCATACCGCACTACACCACACACGCACACGCACGAAATCGGCTCGATGGGGGACTATACTAGACAAACACGGGTTCGATTCTGGTGTCGGTGAACCCGTTCAAGCAGCTGCCCATCTACACAAAGAAGGTGGTCAAGCTCTACATTGGTAAGTCTATCATCTCTCCCGAACTGCGGCCCCCGCCCCACATCTTCGCCACGGCCGAGGCCTGCTACTACCAAATGCGCGAGTCCGCGCGAAACCAATCCGTCGTCATCAGGTATCTCTCTCCCGTACGTCTGGGGGACTGAAATGGGGATCGTCGTTGACGATTTTGAACACTGGACAGCGGCGAGTCGGGTTCGGGCAAGACGGAAGCGACGAAGCTCATCCTGCAGTTCCTCGCCGCGCGCACCAGCCAACATTCGGAGGTCGAGCAGAAGATCCTCGAATCTTCGCCCCTGCTCGAGGCCTTTGGTAACGCCAAGACGGTCAGGAACAACAACTCCTCGCGCTTCGTACGCCCCCCCCCTCCAATCTTTTCCCATTATCTTTTCCTCCCACTCGCCGCACGAGTATTGCCGTAGAAAGTGCAAAGAGAAGAGAGGCGAGGAATAGTAGAGTGGTGGAGTCTGACGACTCTCATGTGGGGGGGGGGCTGAGTGTAGGGTAAGTTCATAGAGATCCATTTCAACAAGGGAGGCACCATTTCGGGAGCACGAATTATACAGTGTACGTGAAAGCAGACCACGGTGATGTAGCTTCGTCACGCACTGACGCTTTCGCCCCTCCCTCCCTCTCTTTCCCCTATTCGCCTCACTCAGACCTGCTTGAGCGCGTACGGCTTTCCTCCCTCTTTATCTGATTGCGCGTTGTTCGTTCGTTCGTGCGTGTGGTGTGAGCGTTGCGTCTCACGCCTTGGTCGTGTCTCTTCGCCACAGTCCCGGTTGGTCTACCAAGCGGCCGAGGAGCGTAACTACCACATCTTCTACCAACTCATCGCAGGCGCGAGCCCCGAGGAAAAGGGTACGCCCAGCGTGTTTCTTTTCTGTGAGCGCTCGTCGTACGACGACCCGGCGCACACGCGCTTCGGCACTTTAATGCTGACGCACACGCGCGCTCCCGCTCCACAGAGAAATATAAGCTGAAGAGCATCGATTCCTACTGGTACCTCTCGCAGAGCGGATGCACGACCGTCGACGAGTTCGACGACGCCAAGATGTTTAAGAGGATCAAGGTACATTGCCGACTTGAGGACTCTCAAGCAACCCCACTGCCTCGCGACTGTGTCATCAACGTCTTTGTTCGCTGTGGCGCGTGTCATGTAGATCGCCATGTCCTCGCTGGAAATCTCCAGCGACCTGCAGAACACCGTCTTCAGCATCCTGTCGGGCATCCTGCGCCTGGGCAACATCCAGTTCAAGCAGGATGGCGAAGGCTCGTCGGTCTCCAACAGAGATGGTGCGCCCCTGTTTGTTGGACTCCTGAGTGGTCCCGCACGGGATTGGCCGACAACATGCTCATCACACGCCACGCATCGCCTCAATCTCCACAGAGGTGTCGGCTGCGGCGGCGCTGTTCGGAATCTCGGCGGCGGAGCTGGACAAGACGCTCGTGGTCCGCACCATGCGCATCCGCGGTCAAACGATCGAGATCAAGATGAAGCCGAGCGACGCCACCGACACGAGGGACGCGCTCGCCAAGGCCATCTACGCCCGGCTGTTCGATTGGCTGGTGACTCAAATCAACAAGGCCATCCTCAAGGAGGACATCTGCAGCTCGATCGGCGTCTTGGACATCTTTGGTTTCGAGAACTTCAAGGTAAGTCGCGCAGTCCGCTCAACTCCGACGCGAGATCTCGTGGTTCGATTGGTGTGTCGCGCACACGCACACTCACCAACCGCCCTTGGATGCCCACCCTGACCTGCAGGTGAACAGCTTCGAGCAATTTTGTATCAACTTCGCCAACGAAAAGCTGCAGCAATTTTTCAACTTGACCATCTTTAAGGTAATCCCCCACGGGTGACCCGTGGCGATCTCCTCCCTGCAGCGAGGCTAACACCATTCCCATTGCGCGCGCAGCTGGAGCAAGAGGAATACAACGCGGAGAAGATCAACTGGGAGTCGATCACTTTCGAAGATAACCAAGTACGGTTGGAACACATGTTGAACCCACCCTCCTTCTCTTTCTCAATTGATCTGGGCATCTTCAGGACTGCTTGGACCTCATCGAAGGGCGGCCGCTCGGCATTCTTTCGCTCCTCGACGAAGAAGTCCGGTTCCCTAAGGCCTCGGACCAGGTCAGTCATCGCCCACTTTTGGAATCTGTTCTTGGAGAGTGGGAGGGGGCGATGAGGAAATCATTTTGATGTGAGATCAAATTTGATCTAATTTTTTGATCGCCAGACCCTGCTGGAGAAGCTCAACACCAATCACAAGGCTTCCAAGAAGTACGACGTGCATCTTCGGTCGAAGGTCACCTTTTCCGTGCGCCACTACGCTGGCGAGGTGCGGGCCATACCAACTCCTCCACGACGTCGCGTCACGTCAGGCGGTAGCTTTGCCTGACCCAGAGTCGTGTCTGTCTATGCGTTAGGTGTCGTACCTGGTCACTGGGTTCTTGGACAAGAACAAGGACACCCTGCAGGAGGACATCGTGTCGATGTTGAAGAAGAGCAGCATCACGATCCTGGGCGAGCTCTTTGCCGAGGACGGCGAGGAGCCGGAGGTCAACAACGCCAGGCCCCAAGGCCGCTGTACGTGTGCCCCACTCCTGCGCTTGTGCCTCTCGTGTCTCGCCTTTCGGATCTCCGACCGCTCACAAGCCTCGAATCGCAGCTTCTGCCCTTCTCTCCGCCTCTGCTCCCCCCGGTAGCAGGGCCACGATGGGTTCCACGATGAGGAAAGGTGCGACCCCGGCAGTGGGACCCCGCTGGTTTTGTTTTTTTATATATATCAAAAAAATTAATTTTTCTTTTCTTTCTGTTTGTGAAGGCCCGCCCACGGTGGGCGCCAAGTTCAGGCGTCAGCTGGGCGAGCTCATGGCGACGCTCGCCGCCACCCAGCCCCACTACGTCCGTTGCATCAAGCCCAACACGCTCAAAGTGTGCGACAACTTTGACGACGACATGGTATTGGGAAAACGCCCTGGCACCCATCACACGCGGGCACGCGCTCACGAGTGTGTGGTGTGTATGCTTATGACCTCAGGTTCTGGCCCAGCTGAGGTATTCGGGCATGCTGGAAACGATCAGGATTCGATCCTACGGCTATCCCTTCCGCTACGTTCTGCCCGAGTTCTGCGAGCGCTACAAAGGTACCTCGACTGGAGAATATGCAGCGCATGCACACAATTATATCTATCCATATACACATACACGCATGGTAGCAATTATGTTTCCTTCTTTGGTCGGTCGCTGACGACAACGCCATGGTGGCGTGGCGTCACGCAGTCGTGCTCAGCTATACCAAGCGCATGATCGACTCGACGAACAGGGACGAGATGGTGGAGTTTGCCAGGAAGGTGCTCACGCAGGTCACGCTGCCTGACTTCAAGGGCAAGCCCCAGGACCTGTGGCAGATCGGCTTGACCAAGGTCTTCCTCAAGGAATCCCAGGTATGTCTGCGCGATCACGCAACTCCCCATTGGAAGGACACACACAGTGGCTGACTTCTGTGCTGTGCGCGCTCTCCCTCGCTCGCTCGCTCCCTCCCCGAATAGAACAACGCTCTGGAGCTGCGTCGCAACCAGTGCATCACGTCGCGGGTGGTTTCCATCCAGTCGTGGTGGCGCATGATCGTCGTGCGCAGCTACTACCTCCAGTTCCGGCTTTCGGTCATCATGGCCCAATCAGGTACGAGCCAAGCTTCCACAGCAACCCGCCTCGATCGCGCTGACCGCATCTCTCCGCAACACACACACACACACACACACACACACACACACACACACACACACACACACACACACACACACAACACAGTGGTCCGGCGCTGGAGTGCGCGCAAGCGGTTCCTGCGCCTGCGGTCGGCCACGGTGCTGCTGCAGTCGTGCACGCGGATGAAGATCGCGCGCAGGGCCTTCCTCATCGCCCTCCAGAAGAAGCGCGAGGAGGAGGAGCGCAAGAGGCGCGAGGAGGAGGAGAGGCGTCGACGCGAGGAGGAGGAGCGCAAGCGGCGCGAGGAGGAGGAACGCATCAGGCTCGAGGAGGAGCGCAAGCGCAAGGAGGAGGAGGCCAGGCGGCGCGAGGAGCTGCTGGCCAAGATGGCCAAGGAGGAGCGCCTCAAGCTGCTCGCCGAGGAGGAGGAGCGCAAGAGGCGCGAGGAGGAGGAGGCGCGCCTGGCCGAGCAGGCGCGGCTCGAGGCAGAGGAGGCCAAGCGCAGGGAGGCCGAGGAGGCCGAGGAGCGCGCCAAGCAGGCGGCTGCCCCCGCCAACTCCCAGGCGCCGGTGCCGGCGGTCCTCCCCAACCCCAACCTGCTTCATCCCTCCCGCTCGCCGCGTCGGGGCTCGTTCAGCGATATCGAGGGCGGCGGGTCCGGCATCGCCGGCAAGAGAGGCTCCCTGATCGGCAGCGACCCCGAGAGGAGGAAGGGCTCCTTCATCGACAGCGACTCCGAAAAGCGGAAGAAGAAGGGCAAGAAGGGCAAGGGCAAGGAGAAGGAGGGCGCCGACGGCCGCAACCTTGGCCGCGGCTTCAAGGAGTCTGGCGACGATGTCGGTATGTCTCCTCCTTCTCCTCCTCCTCCTTCTTCTCTCTTTCTCTCTCTTTCTCTCTCACCATGCATCACACACAACACGTCTGATGTCGATGGTGGCGATAGGGTCATCAGACGAGGCCTCGTCGCCGGTGTCCATGCGCAGGCGCATCGACACGCTGCGCAAGTCGTTCATCCTCATCCCCAAGCGCACGTCCGGCACACAGCCCATGCAGTTCCGACCGGAGCTCGTCCTCAAGTGCGCGCCAGCCCACCCCCTCCCCCATTCATCATTCAGTTGCTGTCGCTGACTTGGTGCCAATGATGACGACGAACAGCAAGAAGGATCCGGGCAAGATCCTCAACGACCGCTCGGAGATCTCGCAGTACCTCTTCATCGACTACGCCACGCAGCACTTCCAGACCCAGAAGGACGCCAAGCGTCGCTTCACCATCAGGAAGAGGCAGTCCCTGTCGCTGAGCCAGCTGGTGTCCTACCAAAAGGCACGTCTCGAGTGGCACATACCCCCACGCACACACGCACACACGCACGCACGCACGCATACATCAGAACACACGCTGACTTGGTTCACGATGATGCAGAAAGCGGACGACACGCTGCATGCGTTCACAGATGCCAAGTTGCGCACCGAGGCCCTCCACATCTTCAAGAAGCTCACGCTCTACATCGACAGCAAGACGGACAAGGGCTACGCCGGCCTGCGCGACATCTTCGTCTACGGTCTGCGGCACTTTGATCTTCGCGACGAGATCTTCTGTCAGATCATGAAGCAGATCTCCAACAACCCCGACAAGTACTTCATCTCTTCTACGCAACTGTTCGCTCGTCTCCGTGCAACACCATTTCTTTTCTTTTAATTTTCTTTCTCTTTTCCCTTTTCTCTGTGTAGAATGAGCACCACGCGAGGTTGGGAGGTGATGGCGGCCTGCTGCGGCCTGTTCTCGCCCACGGCCAAGCTGCTCAAGGTGGTGACCGCCTATCTCATGCTTGCCGAGAACACCCCCGGCTTCGAGGTAACGCTACCACAATCCCGGTCCACTATCCTCTCTCTGCTCTACTGTGGATCATTCAGCTAATGCAAACCGCACACTGTGCAGGAGTACGCCAAGTACAGTCTTCTCAAGCTTCGTCGCTTGGTCGTAGACGTGTTCGCACGCCCGCGCACATTCCCTCCATCCCTTGTAGAACTGGACGCCAACAGGGTACGCTGGACAACTCGAGCTTCGCATTCGTTGGGCGCTTCTAACAGTTCTTCGTTCATTCCATATTCAGGCCCTGAAGCAAATGGAGGTCACGGTCCACATGTTGGACGGCACCACGACGCAGGTCGAGATCGACCCGATGTCGAGCGCCTGCGAGGTGTTCTCCACCATCTGCTTCAAGATCCACCTGGACGATCCCACCGAGTTCGCCCTCTACGAGAGCTACGAGAAGTGGGGCCTCGGTATGCACATTCTCTTACTGTGTTCATGCAAAGTCAGCGAAGGAGTTGCTCACGCACGCATGCGCACGTCATTGCCCGAGCATAGAGAGGAGCATGACGCCATTGGAGTACATATCGGACATTTTGGCAAAGGCCGAGCGTTTCTTGGAGCAGAACAGGGGCAAGTGGGAGGACTTCCAGCTCGTCTTCAAGAAGAAGCTGCACCTCGACCCCATGTTCGTCTCCGAGGACTCGGTCGAGAACAATCTCGACTACCATCAGGTCTTGCGGGCCCTCCAAAAGAGTACAGCGCCTCACTTACTGAATGAATGCATGGTTCTGAAATCTTGGTATTGACACTGCCGCGTTGGCTGGGCGTAGGCCAACTGCCGTGCAGCGATACGGAGCTTCTGGTCCAGATGCTCGCCCTGTCGGTCCACGTGAAGCACGGCTCGAAGTTCGACTGGAACGTGCCCAATATCAAGTGCGCTCCTCTCTCATCCGCCGTGTGGAATGAATGGCATGCCTTCCATTCGCGTATTGCTCCTGCTAACAAATGTCGACGTGGACAGGCAACTGATCATGGCGATGATTCCGACGCATGAGCACTCCAAGAGAACGGAGGACGAGTGGGTGGAGTCCATCAAAACAGAATACGAGGCGCACAATAAGACGAACCCTGATGGGACGCCTGCGCAGGCCATGGCCGCATTCCTTCGCCTAGCTACCAACGTACCTCCCCCTTGGGTCTGTTGGACGAGGGGCGACGCTGACCTGTTTGCCTGTGCTTCGGCCCTGCAGATGCCCCTGTACGGTCATTCGCTGTTCCCTGTCAAGCCTTCCAACCCCGAGCAGTTCGGCTTCGCCATCAACGAGTCGACCGCCATGGACCTGGCGATCGGCATCGGCGGCATTCGCATGCTGAACAAGGACACGCACATGCCGGTCAGTTCGGTCTTCGTGGCCAACATCTACTTCAATCAGATCACCGAGTACGGCTACACGAGCAAGGGCGTGCGCATGGTGGTCGACGAAGGCGACGGCGGCACGCACCGTACGCTCGAGGTGATCACGCAATCGGGTATCGAAATAGTATCCGTCATCGAGGACTATGTATACTATTTGCGGGAGGATTCCACGCATGCCAAGGCTCTCTCCGACTACGAAGTGACCGACAACCGGCTGCTCGGATTCAAGAAGGACGACATCATCTCCGTCACCAAGAAGGACGCCAACGTACACGCCCTCCCCCAACGCCGAACATGCACACCTTTCCGATCACACTCACTGACCTACGTGACGGCGTGCAGGGTTGGTGGACTGGCGAGGTGAACGGACAGAGCGGTCTCTTCCCGGCCAACATGGTGGAGATCCTCATCCTGCCTCCCGATTCCAAGCCCCAGTACGACGTCTCCAAGTCCGGGAGTATTCGGGTACCGGCCTGCCTCGCCTTTTCCATGTTTAAACAAATGCAAATTCCTAACATGCCATGACATCATCAGCTCCGGCAGAAGCTCGGGGCGGCCGCCGGCGGCAGTTCGACGTCGAGTAGCTCGACGAACAACGGCGAGGCGGACGTCTTCGCCACGGCCACCGGGACAACGATCTCCCGTCCCGGCGGCGCGCTCATCGCGCTGGGCATGGGCATCGGCAGCGCTGCGGGCAAGGCGGGCGCCGGGAACTCGAACTCGATGACCCGCGTGAGGACCAACATACAGGCCGGCAAGACCCACGCCCGCGGCGTGTTCGAGCCCTCGGCCATGCCCACCGCCGAACCCTCCCGACCTCTGGGTAACTACCCCCCCCACCTCTCCTCTTTCCCTGGTCCAGCCTGTTCCGAGAACGCTTTCGCTTACCACTCCTCCCGCACAGCGCCCAAGGCCGGAGCAAAGGACGATCCCACGGCGGAGTTCCCCATGATCCGCTTTGCACAGGAGTTCTTCAACACCGAGCTCATCACTGGTACGCACGCACGCACGCACGCCCATGTATGCACGCGAGGCTGAATGGACGGGGGCTTCAAAGGCACGCTCCGCAAGAAGAAGAAGACGCTGGAGCTGGAGAAGGAGATCGCCTGGACGGGCAATCCCATCAGCCAGCCGCTCCTCAAGGCGGTCGAGGCCCCGGACTGGAAGGCGGCCAAGGAGACATTCCTGAACATCATGAAGTACATGGTAAACGTCGCGCCCTCCCCCCCACTCGCCCACTCTCTTGCCTCTCACTCTTTGTTATTACTTTGTCGCTCGTGTCTCCTGTGAATCGCTCAGGGCGACTTCCCGACGAAGAAGGCCCTCTTGTGGCAGCTGATGCGACAGATCGGCGACGTCGGCATCGAGAACTCCAAGCTTCGCGACGAGATCTTCTGCCAGATCATCAAGCAGATCACCGACAATTCGTTCGAGTACGTCAGCCACGCCGCTGACTGCATTCTTGATTATTTTTTATTTTTATTTTAATAATAATAATAATAATAATAATAATATGTTATCAACTCACGTTGGCGCGTCGCGACGATAGGTCGAGCTTGCTGCATGGTTGGGAGATACTGGCGATCGTGTGCGGTCTGTATCAGCCCAGCAGGGAGCTGCTGCCGTACCTCCAGGTGAGTCTCTTTGCGAATCGCCGAGGAGGCGGCCTCGTGCTCACCGCGTGTGTTGCGCGCGCGCAGGCTCTGCTCGCCAAGTTCGCGGTGGTACCCAAGCACGTCAACGACGACGAGCCGAGAGCCGATATCGGCAGGCTCGCCAGGGCTGCCCTCATCAACCTGGGCCGCATCAAGAGACACGGCAACCGCAAGTTCGCCACCTCTTCGTTCGAGTTCGAGTCCGTCCGAGTACGACACACCACACTCCACGCTCTCCACACAAGCGCGCGATCTCTCACCGTCGGTGATGCGCGCGCACAGGTGGGCAAGCTGGTCGACATTCCGGTGGGCATGATGGACGGCACGGTGCAGGTGGTCAAGGCCGACATGGCCGGCACGGTGAGGGAGCTCTTCACGCAGCTGGTCAAGGAGCTCAAGCTCGGCGCCACCTCGCCCGAGTGGAAGATCTTTGCCCACTACGGCGAGAAGACGCCCGAGACCCGCTTCGACGGCGGTACGGGCCTCCCCCCCCTCTCTCCGTGCGCAAGGCCTCTGTTGATCGTTTGCGTTGCGTGCGATGTGTGCAGAGGTCGGCGAGCCGTTGGACGACTCGGTCAACATCATGGACGTGATCGCCGGGTGGGAGAAGGAGCACCCCGACATCCCCATCCAGTTCTCGTTCCACCGATACGTGCTGCTCAACAAGAGGGGCGAGCCGCGCGACCCGATCGTCACGCACCTGCTGTGCCACCAGGCCATCGGCCAAGTCGTCAGCGGCCGCCACCTGGTCTCCGAGGACGACGCCGTCCACCTGGCCGCCCTCCAGCTGCGCATGAAGTTCGACGACGAGATCAACTGGGACGAAGTCGCGTACGTGATGACCCCTCTCGCTCACGCACACACGCCGCCTCCTCGTCGCTCACACACACACACACACACACACACACACACACACACACACACACACACACACACACACACACACACAGGAGAAGGATCCGCGACTACATTTCGGTGCACCTCGTGAGCTCCAAGACCCCCGAGAAGTGGGCCGAGTTGATCCGCAAGCAGGCCGACAAGGAGAAGAACGTCGTCGGCCTGCAGGCCGAGCAGAAGTACCTCGACATCGTGCGACAATGGCCCCTCTACGGCTCCTGCTGCTTCACGGCCACGGTGCCCCTCCCACCCCCACCCCCACCCCCACTCGTTGGCTGTGCGTCCTGACGTGGAGCGCGCGTCGACCATGTAGAGGATACAAGAGAACGGCAAGGTGACGGTGATGCTCGCCGTCGACGGCAACGGCTTCCACGTGCTGTCGCCACCAGAACCGGTACATGGGACCC
>JANDJZ010000622.1:0-19406 GCA_027943245.1 Acanthamoeba sp. SK_2022b | reverse complement strand
GGATCAGACGACCCAGGTAGCTGCACAAGAGGCAACATGAGTGTTCGGGCAAAGCAAGCCACGCATGCACACCGAACAACAACAACAACAAGAAACGAACAACAAAGGCTAGAGACGGGGTGGGCACGTACAGGGCGCAGAACATGAGGGAGGAGGGATCGGTCTGCTGGTGCGGGATGAGGCGGTAAAAGTTGAACAGGCGCAGGCGGAACAGCGACCAGTACACGCAGATGGCCATGTACGTGATCGACAAGAATATGAACAGCTGACGTAACACGCACGCAACGTCAGCGCATACTGTGTTGTGTGTGTGTGTGTGTGTGTGTGTGTGTGTGTGTGTGTGTGGAAGAGGGGGGGGGACCTGGCAGGCCAAGTTGGAGAGGCCGTTGGCGTGGATGAGGATGGACCAGATGGACAGGTCGATGCCCGACGGCTTGTCCTCGACGGAGCTGTTGGGGTCGGGGTCGTGCCGGGAGAAGAAGGTGACCTCGGACCAGAGGACCGTGGCGGCCATCAGCACACACAGGAAAGACGCCAGCCGGAGCGCAAATGCCTCCAGCCACACGCGCCACAGCCACTCTGTTTGCGCGGCCACCACCAATCAGCTCACCCATCACAACACACACACACACACACACACACACACACACACACACACACACACACACACACACACACACGCACGCACGCACACAAGCACGCGCGTGCGTTCATCATGCATTGGTGGAGCGCATACCAACGAAATGGACAAACTTGGCGCCTTGTCCGGCGTAAGGCGTCTTGAAGCTCCACGTGATGGCACTGGAGCGCGGCGGCGGCGGCGGTCAGTGCAGTGGACGACGACGGCGGAGAGGAGACGGAGAGTGGGGGGGGGGGAAGAGGTGCACGCACTAGCCCCCGCCCTGCTGCTGGGCGCGCAGGATGTCCTCGGTCTGGAACGCGCTGTTGAGCAGCTCCTTGTACAGGCACTGGTTGCGTCGGGCGACGTGGACGGCCCACTTGACCTCGGAGCTCAGCTTGACGAGGTTTCCGTAGGTGACGTCCATGTCGCTCTCCCCGCGGTAGATGTCAAAGTACTCCTTGGGGCACTGCATCGGTTGGGCCAATTTGTCGCCACACAGCGTGTCGCAGGGAGTAAGGCGGAGATAGGTCAGTGGTCGACCGAAAATACGGCGATGGGTGAGTGGAGGGAGAGGGGGGGCGCCTGCCTTTTCGATGATGGAGGCCACGTAGGGGTGCCAGGGGTCGCCCTCCGGCGTCTGCTCCTCGAACTTCTTGACCGTCTGTCGTGCGTGCGCGTGCGGTTTAGCGAACGCGCTGGGTGGTTTGGGGGGGGGGGCTAGAGAGGCGCTCGAAGAACCTTGAGGATCTTCTCCAGCTTCTCCTGCGAGTTGAGGAGCTCGTCGTGCAGCTCCACCGCCTTGAACTGGTAGTACTTGAGCATCTGATGGCGGCTCGCCTGCGATCGTCCACCACCACCACCACCACCACCACCACCACCACCACCACCACCACCACCACCACCAACCATCGTCAGTCAGTCGACGGCCGAGCCCAGGCCCGCAGCAAGCTGAGCCACCGCCCCCGATGCGCGTTGGGGCCAGAAGGGAGGTGAACGGAGGGCGAAGGGAGACGTGCCTTGTACCAGATCTTGCGCGGGATCTCGACGAGGCCGTAGCCCAGGAAGAGGATGACCAGCAGCAGACCCCACGCGTTGGCCGCCGCAATGCCGATACCCATCATACCGTAGCTGCAGCGCAAGGCCAGCACGATGAACGACTGCGGTCAGCTCGCTGCTGTTTACGAATGGGCCATGCGTTGTGTCTTGTGTGTATAATGTGTTGTGTGTGTGTGTGTGTGTGTGTGTGTGTGTGTGTTGGTGGTGGTGGTGGTGGTGGTGGTGGTGGTGGTGGTGGTGTTGGTGTATGCGTAGACGTGCCCGTCGAGTCGGTTCTTGGCGGCGATGATGACGAGGAGCACGAGGAGGATGGCACCGGCGATGCCGTAGAAGAGCAGGTTCTCGACGATGGCCGTCTTCAGCTTCTCCAGCACGCTGAAGCCGCCGGCCAGCGCGTACGACTGCAGGATAGGATAGACCGTCCTGGGGGGGGAGGTATGGTCAAAGGCGAGCAAGAGCGTAGAGAGGCGGGGGCAGCGTCTGCGCACCAGCACATGCAGTAGGTGACCCAGTAGACGACCCGCCATATGATGAGCAGCGTTTCGTCGTCGAGGTAGGTGAATGGCTTCTCGCAGTCTCTCGACGACGTTTCCTCGCATGTGTCGTACATGCTCTGCCCCCCCCCCACAAAAGAAACATTGAATTGATGCACACAAGAGGTTCAAGATGCGGGGGGATGTACCGAGGACACGTCGATGGGAATCAGAAAGACGATGCAGAAGGAGAGGTAGAAACCCGTGAGGACGGTGATGGGCACCCACACGGGGTGCGACGTGAAGGAGGCATAGTGGTTGTAGACCAAGAGGGTCAAAATGGCGATCAGCAGCGCCACGATGACGAACGGAAGCCACATTTCTTCCGTAGAAAGAAATGGAAGAAAACGCGAGCACTCTGTACACACCCCTCTGCTTCTGCCCACAGATCACAGCGGACGATTAAACGATCAAATCCTCGTCCCTGTTTCTTCTTTTCTTCAATCGAGATTATCGTTCGCAATTGTGAACTCGGCGCCTTGCTTGCGTGGCGCCAACGAGGAGGCAGAGGTCCTAACCTCCGAACCCCGAAAGCAGGAACGGCCCGATGACCGTTAAAACGAGCATGTACGAGGGGTGGCCACTACTCGCTGGCCTTTCGCTTCTCGCCGACAGCGGCGTCATCGCCATCGTCGTCGTCGTCGTCACCATCATCGTTGGCGTCGTTGTCCTCAGCATCCGGGGCCACGTCCTCGTCGCCCTCTTCGTTTCTCCTCCTCTTGGCGACGTGGCCTTCGGCGGTCTCGACCTCCTCGCCCTCTTCTCCCTCCTCCTCCTCCTCCTCCTCTTGGTCTTCCTCTTCATCGCTCACAAGCTCGGCGGCCTCCATCTCGGCCTCGATTTCGTCCTCGCTCCGCAGCAGGCCCAGGAAGCTCGTGAACGAGTCGGCCAAGAAGATCGTGGTCATCTTACCTGCTCCGCCCCAACGTGCCACACGACACACATGGGTTGAGTCCACGACGCCTCTCATCACGCCAGCACAGCGCTGAGGCCTCTGGGCTGCGGCTCACCTTCGTCGTCCTCGGTCTCGTGGTCGAGGTAGACGACGTAGGGACCAGTGGCTCCCTCCACCTTGCCCACCACGCGGTAGTCGAAAGCCACGTAGCTACCACCTGCACGTTCATCAAGTTGGTGGTGGTCACGATGTTACACCGTCTCGCGTCAGCGTCGACCACTCTGACCGCTCCGGTGGTGATGAGAGAAGAGCGAGGGCGGCGTTGTGATTACCCGGATCGTCACCGAAGGGCACGACGCCCTCGGGGAGGCTGTACTTGAGTTCCTCGCGCATGGTCACGAGGTTGTACTGCGAGTGAACGGGGTCATCGGGCACGAAGTGGAAGAGCACGTTCAACGGGGTGGCGTCGTAGGCCTCCCGTTCGGGGCTCAAGAACTTGAAGATGTTGGGGCTCACCACCGTCTGTCCCTGGTGTTCAGCCACCACCGCCTTATAGTCGGCCGGGAAGGTGACCTGCACTCGCAAAATAAAGATTAATCTTTTAAAAATCTATTTCTCATCGACAACGAAAAATTAAATTAAATATTTTTTCGTCTATGACAAACAGTCCTACCCAGAGTACATAAAAAGCGCAATTAAAATTTTACAAAATAAAACAGTGTGGCCGCGTACGTTGAGCTTGGTCTCAGCGGCTTGAAAATCCTCAGCGCTGACGGACTTGGGCTGGTCGGCCTTCTCCCACAGGTAAAAGCCCCAGGTAATCACCCTCGGTCCTTCTCCCTCGACGCTGGACGGAACCACCGTCGTCATCGCCGCTTTCGGTGATGGCACCGACGCGGCGAACATAAGCTCGGGGAGTCCTTCCGGCGTCGTCATCTTCAGGTGCTGGACGAAGAAAAAACCGTTGGTGCAACGTCCAGGGACGTTGTGAAAAATGAAATGCGTTTCGAAAAGCGTTTCATTTGAATTGCAACTCGTTTTGTTTTTCTTTTTTGATTCTAGGTTTCTTCTTTGTGATCGGGCGGAGAGGTTCGGAGGTGTTGCGATTGCGAACGATCATCTCAAACTCTGCCTTGATAGATAGAGCAGAATTTGATTTTTTTTCTTACATTTAATTCAAAATGAGCTTGCTGCCGACCATAAAGGATGAGGACAACGTCGAAATCCTCGATGAGGACGATGGTGAAGATGATCTTATGATGGGTCCCGCCAGCGAAGACGAAGAAGAGGAAGAGGAGGATGGAGAGGCCACTCCCAACTCTAAGGTATGTCCTTTGTCCAGGAAGCTGCAACTTGGCCGGAGAAGTGCGATTATGGCCATCGCGATTAATTTATGAATTAAATGTAATAATTACAACGCAAATTTTTTGCATCCCATTTTTAATCACAAAATAGCCCATGCTGACTATCCACTTCCGTTTATGAATTGCAGAAGAAGAAGAAGAGCTCCAAACCGAACAGGCTAGAGTTCGATTTCTCCGGCGACACCCGAGAGGGCGAGCGACCGTGGGACTTCTCGTGGGCCCTGCAGAACACGCTCGAGAAGAACTACGATGTACTTCTATGCCTCCTCCCTCTCTCTCCCCCCGTCCGCTGCTCTCTGTTATTGGCTGCGTGTTGTGGTTGCGTGTTGCCTGCGTGCGCTGACGCTTGACGTTGGCTGGCAACCGCACACGTCACGCACCACAGGAGCAAACGTCGATCGACTACAAGATCAAGAAGCAGCTGGAGAGCCGACGAAAGCGCGGCATTGTTGATGATGACATCGAGGACGACGATGACGACGAGGAAGAACAACAGAAAGAGGCGGAGCAGTCCAAGAAGAAGAAGAAGAAGAAGAAGAACAAGAAGGCGGCCAAGGAAGTGGAGAAGGAGGAAGAAGAAGAGCAAGACGAAGAAGAAGAGGACGACGACGACCACATCAAACCGGTGTCACACAAGCCGACCAAAAAGCAACAGAAGGAGGTGCGTGTCCTCCCCCCTCGAACGACGCGAGCGCAGTCTTCGCGTCACATGCATTGGTGGAGAACTGACCGCTGCTTTCCTCTCTCTCTCTCTCTCTCTCTCTCGATCGCGTGCTTGCGCAGGCCTTCTTCGAGAAGTCAGAGACCGAGGGCTACCTCGCCAACAGCTTCCTGGTACCCCCGCAGCTCGTCCCGTTCGCGTGTCCCGTCGCGCCGCTGGTCGCTTACGCATCTCTTATGTGACGTTTGCCAGGATCTCCACCTGTCCCGCGCCTTGCTGAAGGCCGTGGCCAACCTCGGCTACGACAAGCCCACTCCCGTGCAGTCGCAGGCTATCCCCATCGCGCTGCAGGGCAAGGACGTGTGCGCCAGCGCCACTACCGGCTCCGGCAAGACCGCCGCTTTCGTGCTGCCCATCCTCGAGCGTCTCGTTCACAGGGACAAGCGGTACCGCCCTCCGTTGCCGCACACCGAGAACCAGTTTGACTCCAGTCACCGAGTCATCGGCTGACAAATCGCCCTCCCTCCCCTCTCCCAAACATCAGCGTCATGGCCACGCGCGTGGTCATCCTGACGCCCACGCGCGAGCTGGCGATCCAGTGCCACTCCGTGATCGAGAAGCTGGCTAAGTTCACCGACATCACGTACGGCCACTGTTTTTTTTTAAAATTTAAATTTATTAATTTTTATTTAAAAGATTGCGTGTTTCTATTTATTTAATTATATATTGTGTGTATATATTTATTTAAAATTTTTGCCCACTCACGTATCTGTCTGACGTGTACGTGTGGCATCGCTGGATGCATCAGGGCGTGTCTGGTGGTGGGCGGTCTGTCGAACAAGGTGCAGGAGGCCGCGCTCCGCAGGCACCCCGACATCGTGGTGGCCACGCCCGGCCGCATCATCGACCACCTGAGGAACGCGCAGTCGTTCACGCTCGAGACGGTCGACATCCTCGTGCTGGACGAAGCCGACCGACTGCTGTCGCTCGGTTTCGCCGACGAGCTCGAGCAGATCATCAAGTTCTGCCCCGAGAACCGACAGACGCTCCTCTTCTCCGCCACCATGACCGAAGAGGTGGACCGCCTGGCGGCGCTTTCGCTGAACAGGCCCGTGCGTGTGCGTCTGGACCCGACCATGCGGGTGGCCTCCGGCATCCAGCAGGAGTTCGTCAAGATCAAGGAGAACCGCGAATCCGACCGCGACGCCATGCTGCTCGGTAACACCGCGTCCCCCTCGTCTTGGCTCTCTCCATTTTCTTCTTTATTTCTCACCTTTTCTCTCAAAGCTCTCTGCACGCGTTCGTTCAAGAAGCGGGTGCTGATCTTCTTCCGGGCCAAGAAGGAGGCCCATCGACTCAAGGTCATCTTCGGTCTCGCCGGCCTCCAGGCCGCCGAGTTGCACGGCAACCTCACCCAGAACCAGGTTTGTCGACAAATTTCCACAACACGAGTCACGCCCGCAACGTTGGCTGATGCGCATGCTCGGTTGTGTGCGTGGGCAGCGTCTCGAGGCGCTCGAGAAGTTCAGGGACGGCAACTTTGACTACCTGCTGGCCACCGACCTCGCTGCCCGCGGCCTCGACATCCTGGGTATCGAAACGGTGCGCGCCCGACCCTAGTCTAGGCCTCGCGCCACGCCCGTTCCTGACGTCTTGGTTGCCTCCGCGTTCCACCCACGCACAGATCATCAACTATAACATGGCCCGCACCGTCGAGTCGTACATCCATCGCGTGGGCCGAACCGCCCGTTGGGGCCACTCTGGCAAGTCGGTCACGTTTATCGGCGAACAGGACAGGAAGGTGTTCAAGGAGATCATGAAGAGCACCAACCAGAAGGTCTCCAACCGCGTCATCCCGCCCAAGGTGCGCCACCCCCCTCCCCGCGAATCCCTACCGCGCCTCAACCGGCGATCGTCGCGCTGACCGCCCACGACCGCGTCGGCACCACCACCACCACCACCACCACCACCACCACCACCACCACCACCACCACCACCACCACCACCACACCAACCACAGATCATCGACCAGTGGCGGCAGAAGATCGATAGCATGAAGAACGACATCACCCAGATCTTCGCGATGGAGTACGAGGAGAAGCAGGTCTGTGCTCACCCCCCTCCTCCAATCTCACCCAACCAATCCCTGAACGCTAAGTACAGTTTGAGGACTCACATGTTGTGTGTGTGTGTGTGTGTGTGTGTGTGTGTGTGTGTGTGTGTGTGTGTGTGTGTGTGTGTGTGCAGCTGCGTCTGACGCAAATGGAGGCCAACAAGACGCAGAACATGATCAATCACCACGACGAGATCTTCTCCCGCCCCGCGCGCACCTGGTTCCAGACCAAGGAGCAGAGGGACCTCGCCAAGGGCACGCAACCCCTCCCCCCCTCCCCTCCCAGCGCACATTCGACTCACGCTGGGCCGCGGCACTAACTGCTACACACAGAGCGCGGAGAGAGGGAGGAGTTTGGCACGGACGAGGAGATGGAGTCGGGGGAGACGGGGCGCGAGGGCCGTGGCGGCAACAAGAAGGGCAAGGCCGGCAACACCAAGGCGGACAAGAAGAACCAGCTCAAGGTCAAGCGGGACGAGCTGTCGGGCCTCAACAGGGTCCAGAAGCGGCGCAAGCTGCAGGAGCGGGCCATCAAGAAATGGGCCGGCGAGGAGGAGATGGAGAAGCAGGCCAAGCAGGCCATCTCGGTGCGCCAGGCCAAGAAGGCCGACCGCGACCGCCGCAGCGGCAAGTTCGTGCCCCCGCCGGAGAACGCCAAGCGCGGCAAGAAGCGAGCGCGGAGCGACGACGGCGAGGCTGGCGGCGGCGGCGGCGGCGGCTCGCGTTTCGAGGCAGACATGACGCAGCCCAAGAAGAAGCAGAAGGCGGCGTCGGCGTTCGATGGCGAAGGAGGCAAGAAGGGAGGAGCGGATGGCGAGAAGAAGCACCTGGGCAAGAAGCGCGGCAACAAGGCTTTCAAGTCCAAGAAGAGGTATCAGCGGAGGAAGTGAAAAGGCAAGGCCGGTCTTCCTTCATGCTCTTCCCTTCATCAAAAAACACGACCCTAACACCCGCTACTCGCGATCAATTAATTGGTGTTATAATTTATGTTTTATTTATGGGCTATTTTCTTTTCATCGTTGGCGACCTCATCCCACGTGCCGTTGGCGAAGAAACGGGCGAGGAACCCTTGGCGTAAAACGGCTGAGCACCTTCATGGCCACGAGGCCTCCCTTCGAGAAGAGGCTTACCACTTCGCCGTGGTCAAGATATAAAAGGCCAACCGCGCGGCCTGGTATATGCACACAACTCTACAACCCACCAAAGTTCTACTTAGAAGCCACTTCCCAACATCATCATGCGCGTTGTAGCCATTGTACTGCTCGCGTTGGCCATGCTCTTTGGTACCGCGCACAATCACTATTTGCATGCTCTGGCGTGAGTCTCATCTCATGATCCCACAGTGGCGGCCCGCGCCAACGATTGCATGATGGCCAAGTGCCCTCACGAACTGGACGCCTGCATCAACGACGCCACCTGCGCCGCTGCCCTCCAATGCTCTGGCACGCTACCTTATAAAACACCTCACTGGCCTCCCCTTCCCCACTCTTACTCCGTTTCTCACATCTACACAGTGGCCTGCGCCTCGCCCCAGGACTCTACCTGCACCCAGCAGTGCGTTGATAAGGCGTACGTCCGCATGCAAACAGATCATCGTTCAGCCCTCCCATCGGTCTAAAAGCAACCACCCTTACCGCCATACAGGAGCTGCAACGAAGCATTCAGGAACATGACCACGTGCGCTTCGCAGTGCGTTCCCAACGCGGCGGCCCAGGTTCTTGACCTCATCGCCGAGGAGGACGCGGAGGTGTTTGAGGAGGACGACGACCTGTTCCAGACCAAGTCCAAGTGCAAGTTCCTCAAGAAGGCCAAGTGCGCCGTCAAGGTTGCCACGGCCATCAGCCAGTGCAGCCACGACATCCCCTGCATCATCCAGAAGCTCAAGGGCTGTGCCAAGTGGTAACCTTCCCCACTCTTGGCGATGATCCCGCGGTGTGTGTTGTCTCACCATCACCTTTCGTTCACAGCTTCTGCTCCATGATCAAGTGCAAGGGACCGTGCAAGCACATCTGCTGATGAGCTCGTTTTCTCGTATCCATAATGTACTACTCGCTTAACACCCAAGAAGCAGAAGACGTCGTTCTTCGTCTTGTTTTGTTTCACTCTATCTTGCCCCGTCCTTAGTTGTGGCCTATGTGTCGCCAATTGGCCTGTAGTCGGTGCGCGTATGGGGGTAGCGCTGGTCAGTCGCGGTTTGCCTCTTTTCTCTTTGGAAAAGTTCTCTATTGTTTGATATTTACAACCGCGCGTATGTACACAAACCTCAATAAATATAACGATAAAAGGTGCTAGAGGAGGACGATGAGAACGACGGCCATGCCGGCAACAGCGCTGGCGGCGCTGGACCCGAGGAGAACCGTTCGCCAGTGCTCCTTTTGTCGGCGCAGCATGCCCTTGATGCTCTCGGTGCCGGAGTTCATGGTTGAGCTGGTGGTGTCGACGTTGTCCTCTATTCGCTGTAGCTGCTCTCCCTGCCGCGCCAGCTCCTCGTTGATGTCGTAGGCCACGGTCAGGGTGCGGTCTAGCGTGCGGGCGATGAGCAAGAGCTGCTGGTCCTGGTGCTGCATGTGTGCCTCGAGTTGCTGCGGCGTGGGGCTGGTGAAGGTGTGCATGAACTGGCGGTACTCGGCGCTCGGGGCAGCAGGGCGGGAAAAGCGACCTGATACAGTGCTCATCTTTCGTTCTCTGTTCCGAGTGAGTGCGCTTGTTTGTAGTTTGTGATTGACCTTACTCCTTTTAAAGGGATGCGTGACCGTATCAGTTGCAACTTCCCGTCTCCGCAAGAAGCGCTCTGCTTCCTCGTCGCGGCTTCACCAAACCGTCCAGCGGGCACTTCTCCCCTTCCGGGTAATATCCCACCATGTACCTTGCGCGAATCTCGCCAATTAGAATTCAGAAGTGTCGGGCTTTCTGGCTACGCGGAAGGCCATTCGCGATACCACGTGTGATGGCATTCGTTGGTAAAATGGGGTGGCATTGCCCGAATTATTGCCTTTTTAATGATTGCCGCAACCAGCAAATAGGAGCCGCGCCCCGCTTTTGCTGGTGGCGGACAAGTGTCGCCCGCTTTCCACTCCACCCACAACACAATCTTGTACTTCGGATGAAGGTGGTAAAAGAAGTGTTAGTGGCCTTGTGCATCCTGGTGGCCCTTGCGTCCACGACCCAGGTTTTCGATGTTCCCAAGGACGACAGCGTCTCCTGTCCCGTACACTACCCCCGTACGATCTGTGCTGACTGCATGAACGGGTGCAACTTGTGCGGTGTATACACTGGTAGGCGACCACCTCCGGCCACCTGCCATCTCCAACCTAACGAGTTACTTACAAAATAGGAACCTATGACCAGTGTGTGGGCTTCTGCCACCCTGGCTGGGGCTGGGCTCCCGACACGCAGGTCAAAGTCACCTATTTCCCCTATGGTAGGCCTTCATATCTTTGACTTTCAAAGGACAAATCTCATATTGGTCCTGCAATCTAGGCCCCAACTCAAGCGGCGGCTGCATATGCTCCGGCTACACCTGCTTCCCTTGCTGCTGAACCTCAGTGGGCCTCTGTGGCGTAGGCGATCAGTTCGCCGCATATGGCCCCCTTCGTTCAGGACGGCAGATGTGCCCAACCATTATGTTATGCTCTTCTTTTGCAGTAGTAAGACTCGACCGTTGGAAGAAACGTGGAGGAAATAGTAAGTGTTTTGGGTGCATTAGACAACGTGTGAGTGTCTGCAGATCATCCGACGGGAGACTAGCTACCAGCGCGGGCCACGGCGACGCGGGTGAGCAGGACCACATCCACGCCTTTCGATGACCACCACAGGCCCACTGTCACGTTGAAGGGAAGAAGAAATAATAAGCCAGAGAACGAAGGTGGTAAGCCACAGAAAGAGCGCTGGAGTGTTGGGTACGGGGGCAGGACGGCTGGATATGCTGCGGGATAGCTTGGCGGTGGAGGATAATGGCCATAGCACGCTGTCCGAGCCAATAAAACGCGTGACGTAAGTCTAACTAAACTTGACGCTCCGCCATTGGTGGGGCAGCTAATGCGATTCAAAGAAACCAATGACCCAAGGTCGATCTGCGAATGACAAGGCACGCGTGAGATACAAAGGCACGTACCTGGAGGTGGAGGAGGGGGGTGCGGATGGTATCCCTGCCCGGGATGGTGATAACCGGGCTGCGAATAAGGGTGTGGGTGAGGGTAGTAGCTCATTGTTTGCGGTCGGTCTTAGTAGGGTAGTGAAGGTTAGGCGTATGAGGTTCGTGTACACACGAGCCTTAAAAGTGGAGCGGTTGTTTCAGTGACAGCAAGTGGCAAGGAACAATCGCTGAGAAGTTGCAGGCTCTTGAGAGGTGAGCTCTCCCGTGGCGCTCTGCGTTTGTGGGTGATCCGGCACCTGGCGTGGTGGGCTGTCCGATCCAATTCAACCTCTATGCAAACGCGATGGAAAGAGGCCGAAACTAGTGTCAAGATCATTCACTCCGAACTTAAATGGTGGGCAGCGAGCTCTCACGTCATTACCACCACACTAACACTTAGCAAGCGAACCACTCAAACATTCATTTACGCTCCGCACGCACAAACATGGGCAGCCTATTCAGCCGTCACCACCACCACCACCACCACCACGCTCCCCGTGTCGGTATGTACCCTACAGTAAGCGCCCTCTCTTCAGTTTCACTAACTGCCCTTTCTGCAGGAGGCGGGAGGAGGTACCGCAACCGTGGTTTCCGTCCTGGATATGGGAGACGCCGCCGCTGCTACTGATATCAGTCTTTTGCGCATTAAAGACCTCGTTACTCCTCCTCTGCTCAAGGAAGTAGGTGTCCTCTGCTCAAGGAAGTAGGTGATAAGGATAGATCTATTCGGTGTGAACATGGGGGTTATGTTCCCTGACTTTAGACGCCATCAAAAAGCATAAAGGGATGAGCCCGGCTGAATTAGCACACAATGCTCTTCGCCTACTAGCAGAAACTGCATGCTTAAACTTAGTTGGTTTCCATTGGTGAAGGCTGATATATATATATATATCTATCAAAAACCCAATAAACAAAGATATCCAATGGCCACTGGACCAATCGGCCATATTGAGAAATTTCTGAAAGTGGCCGCGCCATTACCGCACGCCTTCATATTACTGTGAGAAACAATCTTGTAGTTAATCACATCGCACAGCGTCAACACCCACTTACGTAATGGCACTCGTATCACTTCCTCTCGTCTTCCACGCATTCGGCAACCACGAGGAGAACACCCCTCTCGCTCGTCTCGAATGGACGGTGTCTTCCCTGCAGGCCGACGAGCTGCTGGTTAAGGTCGACTACGCGTCCGTCAACCCTATGGACGGCAAGCTGCAGCTGAACAACCGCTTTCAGCTGCCCAGGCCCTACGTCCTCGGCTTCGACTTCAGTGGGACGGTAGTCGCCGCGGGAGAGAAGGGAGACGCCGATGGCGACCCCGCCATCGCGGTCGGCTCGGAGGTCTTCGGCTTCACCTTCACGGGCCAGTGCTACGCCGAATACGTCGTGGCCAAAAGGGCACATGCGGCGCTGAGGAAAGAAGTGCCGGCGGCAGAGGCCAGCACGTTCGGCATAGCTTACATCAGCGCGTGGGAACCGCTGGAGAGGGTCGCCCATGTCTCGCAGCGCAAGGGGCAGTGGATCTACATCGCGGGCGCGGCCGGCGGTGTCGGCCATTTCGCTACACAGATAGCCAAGGCTGCGGGGCTCAAGGTCATCGGCAGCGCGTCCAAGCCCGCATCGCTCCAGCTCCTCCGCAGCCTGGGCGTTGACCACATAGTGGACTACAGCAAACAGGACGTGGTGAAGGAAGTGCTGGCCGTCACGGGAGGCAAGGGCGCCGAGGTGGTATACGACTCGACGTATAAGGCTGAGTCGATGACCCAGTCGGCCGCCTGTGTGGCGTCGGGTGGCCTGTGGCTGCGGCTGGGGCAGCACGACGAATTCGACGCAGAGGGTTGCCGGGTAGCACGGGAGCGAGGAGCGACCGCCACGCACGGCGACTTCGGACGCTACATCTGGAACCCCGAGTACGCGGCGCAGATCGGCGTCATCAGGCGTGCGCTGGACGAAGTGGTGGGATTTTACAGAGAGGGGAAGGTCAAGCCGCATGTCAGCGCCATCGTCCCGTTCGAAGCCGCCGCGCTGCAGGAAGCCCTTACGGGCATCATGAACGGAAAGTCCAGCGTGGGCAAGATCACCGTAAAGGTGGCGCAGGATACCGCAACTGCCTGAAGATCGACAGACCATTTAGCATTCTGTTGCCTGTAAAGGTCCACCGAGCATTAAACACTAACTTCGTTCCTTCATTGGTCTTGTTGCAGTCGCCGTGACCAGATGGCATAAGACCATCCACCTAAATCGTAAGGTGAGCCCAAGAGAGTTTGGGTGAGACACTGTGGCACCAAACGGCACTCACTATCGCAAGAATCGTTCGGCACTCACGCTCACTCGAAGCGGACGTGGTCGCACGACGTGGTGTGCATGTGCCTTTCATTGTATTCACTCTGCACTCTTGCGGAAATTGTGCAGCGCGTGATCACTGGACATCCTCACCCTCCTTCTCTTGCGCTGCTGCTGGTGATGGCGGTTGGTCTTGCTGGAGCTGTTGCTGGTAGCGAGCCTCGAGCTGCTGGAGCACACGCTCCACACGCGTTGGCTCGACGATCTCTCCCCGCTCGCGCTTCTCGCGTAGCTGGCGCTGCACCTCCGCCCCCACCTCCTGCCACGAGTTCTGCCAATCTGGCGCCGATGACGTTGCCACCACCGCTTCGTCTGCCACCCGTGCATTGTCAGATCAGTGTGCTCACTTGCGAACAGAATCAACATAGCGAAAGATGGATCGAGTACAAAATCCTGATTTAATCATGGCAAATTCGAGAAGGCCACCTGCCGTGAAGGAAAGGAGCCCCAGCTTGGCGAACCACCACGGTCCGAATGCTCGCCTACCGGCTGCCGCCCCGTTCTGCATCGTTGCAAAGATGAAAAGAAAGATTTTCTTTTTGTAATTTATTTTTTAAATCATGAAAATATATGAGATTCCGGGAAGAAGCGCTCATGCTGTGTTCTGCTTGCTGGTGGCGGCGATGAGGTTGAGCGCGGAGCCGGCCTTGAACCAGGCGATCTGGCCTGGGTTGAGCGTGTGTTGGAGCGTCACCTCGAAGCTCTCCTCTTGACTGCCGGCGGCCCTGGCTGGTCGCGTCACCTTGGCCCGAAGGGGCTTGCCCTCCTCGATCGCGCCCACACCCTCGATCGTGATCCTGTCACCGCCTGGAGATATGACAACACACCGCACAGCCGCAACCGACGAGTCAACGTTTTTGCTCATCACGAGACACACGCACGCACACATCGCCCACACATCACTATTGGCTGAGTGGCGCACCTGTGATCTTGTCGTAGTCGGCGGGATCAGCAAAGGTGAGGGGAAGGATTCCCTGCTTCTTGAGGTTGGTCTCGTGGATGCGCGCAAAGCTCTGGCAGATGATGGCCTGGCCGCCGAGGTAGCGGGGCTGGAGGGCGGCGTGCTCCCTCGCGCTGCCCTCGCCATAGTTCTTGCCCGCCACGACCACCCACGGCACTCCCGCCTTCTGGTACTCGCGCGCCACATCTGTCGACGGCTGCCGCGTGAGCGAGCGAGCAGTCCGCAGTCACCGGAAGCGAGTCGTACCGGGCACGGCGCCCTCCTTGCCGGTGAGCTGGCTGACCACGGAGTTGACCTTGCCTGTATCGGCGTTGACGGCGCCGATCAAGGTGTTGTTGGCGATGTTCTCGAGGTGACCCTTGTACTTGAGCCACGGACCGGCGGCGGAGATGTGGTCGGTGGTGCACTTGCCCTGCACCTTGATCAGCACGGCGGCGTCGCGGATGTCCTTCTCGCTCGTGGACCAGGGCGCGAACGGTTCCTGCGCGCAACCCACTCGCTCGGTAAGGATCACAGACGAGGAAAGGCAATCGAACAACGAAAACGCAAACAGAACGAGGCTGGCCAACAAGCAAGCTCCGAAGCCAGCACGCGCCGAACGTACGAGGAGTTGGAGGCGGTCGCTGGTGGGCGAGACGGCGACCTCGAGGGACGCTCTCTGGTCGGCGGGCGGCGGGGCCAAGTAGGTGTCCTGGCTGCGGCCAGCATCGAACCCTGCGGCGGGAAGAGTGGCAGTCGCCTGGTCGTACCCCTCCTGCAATGCCCGAAGACGTGTCAGCAACAGCAACAGCAACAGCAACAGCAACAGCAACAGCAACAGCAACAGCAGTACGGAGACGTACTACAGCGTCGGGGCTCTTGAGCTTGTACTTGTTGCCCTGAGCGTCGGTGAGGTGGTCGGTGATGGGGTTGAAGGTGAGGCTGCCGGCGAGCGACATGGCGGTCACCAGCTCGGGCGAGGCCAAGAAGTTGTGGGTGTTGGGGTTGCCGTCGTTTCGCGCGGAGAAGTTGCGGTTGAACGAGGTGAGGATGCTGTTCTTCTCGCCCTTGGCGTCGCTGCGCTTCCACTGGCCGATACACGGCCCGCACGCGTTGGCCAACACCAGGCCTCCGATGTCGCGCAGGGCCTGCATCTGGCCATCACGCTCAATCGTGGCCCTGATCTGCTCCGAGCCTGGGAGTGTGTGCGTGCATTACGGTGAGCTTCCACGCGCATGCTTGAAGGCAGCGTGAGCGCGAGCTACTGTACCGGGCGTGACTGTGAAGACGCTCTGGGCCTTGGTGCCCTTCTCGCTGGCCTGGCGCGCGATGGCGGCCGCGCGGGACATGTCCTCGTAGGACGAGTTGGTGCAGCTTCCGATCAAGCCCGCCTGTCGACACAAAATCCAGACAAACGCGACAACACGTCAGCGTGTCCCTTTGTTGCGTGGGTGTGTGCGTCTCGTTACCGAAATCTTTTCGGGCCATTGGTTCTTACGAACGGCGTCGGCGAACTGAGAGAGCGGCGTGGCCAAGTCGGGCGTGAAGGGCCCGTTGATGTAGGGCTCCAGCTCGTCGAGGTTGATCTCGATCACCTCGTCGTAGTGGCACCCTTCGTCGGCGCGCAGGTTGCCGCGAATCTCCTTGGCTCCGCTGATAGTGTCAGCGATGTTCTTGCGACCGGTGGCGGCGAGGTACGACAGCATCGACTCGGTCAGCGGGAAGACCGACGTGGTGGCGCCCACTTCGGCGCCCATGTTACAGATCGTGGCCATTCCTAAGGCCAACACGACATGAGCGACGTGAGTGTCACGCACACATGTGCGCACACGCAGTGTAGCTGCATGTACCGGTGCAGGACAAGGTCTCGACGCCCGGGCCGAAATACTCGATGATGCTGCCGGTGCCTCCCCTGACGGTCAGTTTGCCGGCCAGCTTGAGGATGACGTCCTTGGGCGACGCCCAGCCTCGCAGCTTGCCCGTGAGCTTGACGCCGAGCACATTGGGAGCGCGCTGCACTCGCACGAGGAAAATGAACTCAGTGGGTTCAACGGCATGAGCCAGGGGCAGGGAAAGCGCTCCTACCAGCTCCCAGGCCATGCCGGCCATGACGTCGACCGCGTCAGCGCCGCCGACACCAATCGCGATCGTTCTGCGCCACCAACGAACGAAGAGCATCGGTCAGCGGTCATCCTGCAAACTTATAATAAATGAAATAAATAAATAATAAATGAAATAAATAAATAAACGCTAAGGAAGGCTCGTGTGGGCCTTACCCGAGACCACCGGCGTTGGGTGTGTGGCTGTCGGTGCCGATCATCATCGCGCCGGGGAAGGCCTGTCCCGGCATCAGCTCTGGACGTGAGTTCGCAAGAAAGATCCGCAAGAGACGAGAGGCGAGAGAGAGAGAGAGAGAGAGGGAAAGCCACGCACGTAGTTCTCGAGCACGATCTGATGGATGATGCCGCTGCCTGGCTTCCAGAAGCCGATGCCGTATTTTTGAGACGCCGATGACAGGAACTCGAACACTTCCTGCAGCAGCAACACAGCGCCGTTTCCGCCACCACCACCGTTGAGTGCGGGCCACGGCCACTCGCGCCAGACACGGGGAAAGAGGTAGTGTGGAGGACGCACCTTGTTCGTGACCTTGGCGGACTCGAGATCCTCGGCGGCGCCGACCTCCGCCTCGATCAAGTGGTCACAGTGGATGGACGTGGGCACGGCCTGCAATGTGCATGTGTGTCCGTGTGTGTGTGTGCGTGTGTGTGTGTGTGTGTGTGTGTGTGTGTGTGTGTGTGTGTGTGTGTGTGTACGTGAGCAAACACAACACGTCGTTGAGGCAATAATGTAGACTGACAGGGCACGAACCGTGGAGGTCAGTCCCGAGGAGATGAACTGGAGGAGGGCCATCTGCGCGGACGCGTCCTGCATGGCCACGCGGTCGGGCTTGAGCTTGAGGTAGGTCTTGCCGCGCTGGATGTCGGCGCTCGTGGCCGGGTCCTCCAAATGGCCGTAAACGATTTTCTCTGATCGGAGAGAGCACACAACACACATAACGAGGATGACATCAGCACAGTTGAGCGCGGGACACACTTGGGCGGTGCTGGTGGTGATGTACCGGCGAGAGTGAGCGGACGCTGTAGCAGCTTCTTGACGGTGAAGAGGTTCTGGTCGATGCGCTGGTAGGGCAGCTGGGTGTCCGGCTCCCACCGACTCATAGTAGCCGCCGGCCTCTGTTGCTGCAGCACGCCGCGCGACGTGCCAAAGTGCCTGCTCGCTCCCTGTAGAGAAACGCGCACGACGAGTTGGTTCTTTCGCTCGCTCACTCCGGCGGAAGATGTTCCAACGCGAGTGTAGAGGAGAGGGGAGATGAGCGCAAGGCGCACCGTCATGGCTGGAAGACGGGACCCGAAGAACGTGGTGCAGGCGCGATGGGCTTTCATTCCTGTTTGATGATGAAAAAGAGAGAATTGGGAAAGCAAGATGTAAGCAGGGCAAGCACCGTACACTCGATCTCGACTATGCAAGCGTACCAATAATGATTAGAGACTGTTGTCAGCTGATTACCGCCAAATCTATTCCTTCCACGCCGCTGCAACACCGACCACACTTGCACAACCGGCACAGCCTCCCCGGAACAACGGAGTTATCACAAATGAAGGGCAACAAGGAAAATGAGAAAAGAAATAAAAAGAAAATGCCTTGTATTTAAGCGCGGCCACCAGGAGGGGAAAACGAGCTCGACGGCGACGGCGATGATCGCCCCGTAGGCTCGAGAAGCTAAAGCTAGTCGTACAGTGTAAGGGTGGCAAGGCCACGAAAGGCCTTGCCCGGAGAAGGTTGGTCGTTCCCTCTCCCTGTCTAGAGCTGGATGCTCTTCACCTTGATCTGCTCCAAGATGGCTTGCTTCTCATGTTCATGACTTGATATGCGCGTGCATGAACGAAACAAAGAAGGTGAGCACACGTCACACAGAACTTGTCGTTTCGGATTTGGCCGCAACATGCGCCCAGGCAGGAGGCTTTTTTACCTTTCTACGACGGAGGCGACCTCCTTGGCGATCAGGGCGTCGAGGATGGCGTCCCTCGTCTTGAGGTATTTCTCCACCACCTGCCTTACCTCCGCCTTTTGCTCGTCATCGAGCTTCTTGAGCTCGCTCTTCTGTTGTGCGCACAACCAATCAACCAATTGCGGCCACAGCGCCGTGAGCACACCAGCGAGACACTCACTGGACCACAGCACAGCCCGTGGGCAGCACGTACGGCTTTCTCTCTGTCGCTGGAGCGTGGCTTCCCGTCCGATTTGCTGGCGTCGGGCGACCGCTTGTCCTTGCTGCTGGTTCGGTGGCGCGACTTCTTGTCCTCCTTCTTCTCCCGCTCCCGCTCCTTCTCCCTCTCCTTCTCCTCCTTTTCCTTCTCACGCGAGTGGCGCGACGAGCTCTTCTTGGACGACGACGATGATGACGACGACGATGCCGGCGGCGGCTGGCTGCGGCTCATCCTCACAGAGGCTTCCGCGCGCTGCGGTGAGGGAGCGGGGGGAGGGGCTCAGTAGGTGCGGAGGCGAGACGAGCAAGGGCAGAGAGAGAAGCTTACCGGTGACAGGGCCTCCATCTCCTGGCTGAGCGACTGGCCCACAGCTGCTGCAGGCGGCAAAACATCGTTCGGGCGACCAGGAGGAGCACGTTAAACGAAGCGTCAAAAGGAGCAAACGCGGGAGAGGGAGAGGGAGAGGGAGAGGGAGA
>JANDJZ010000621.1:0-19271 GCA_027943245.1 Acanthamoeba sp. SK_2022b | reverse complement strand
TGGGCGGCTTCCTGGGCGCGCTCATCGTCTTCGGCAAGCGCGCCGAGAAGGCCGCGTACGCCCAGGTCGAGGGCCAGGTCGGCGCCGGCGCCAGCGTGCTCACCATGCTGCGTCGCGGCTGGGTGACCAAGCCGGCCGTCGCGTTCAACCGCCAGCAGGACGTCGTCCACCGCGTCGTCGGTCGTCCCGGCGTCATCCTCGTCGGCGAGGGCACGCCCGGCGGCGTCCGCCACCTGCTCGCGGCCGAGCGCAAGAAGCACGCCCGCATCGTCGGCGCCGACGTCCCGATCCACGAGGTCGTCGTGGGCCGCGGCGAGGGCCAGGTGCCGGTCACGAAGCTGGTCAAGCACGTGCGCAGGATGAAGAAGGCGATCAAGCCCGCGCAGGTCACCGAGGTCGTCTCGCGCACCAAGGCGCTCGACGCCATGCGTCCGCCGGCGCCGATGCCGCGCGGCCCGGTGCCGTCGAGCATGAAGGGCCACCGCAAGGCCATGCGCGGCTGATCCGGCCGACGCACGACGGGCCCGCCTCCCTGCTGGGAGCCGGGCCCTTCGTCGTCCGGGGTGCGGGTGGCAGTCGGGGTCAGGCCTTGACGACGATCGACCCGGCCGCCACGTCGTGCAGGCCGCGCTGGCGGTGCGTCACGAGCAGCGCGGGCACGACCAGGCACAGCAGCGCGGTGCGGATGAACGCGCCGCGCGGGCCGATCGGGCCGCCGTCGTAGCCGGCCACGCGGATGCCGAAGATGCGCTTGCCGATGGACATGCCGAGGAACGCCGTGACGATGCCGACCTCGAGGAAGAACACCAGGATCGGGGCCCAGAAGGGCAGGTCCTGCGAGGCGTCCCCGTAGGTCGTCCCGCCGATGAGCACGGTGGTGGCCCAGGCGACGGCCCAGTCCACGAACAGGGCGCCCACACGGCGCGGCCAGCCAGCGTCTTCCACGCCGCCGAGCCTAGCCACCGCCCCGCGAAACCGGCTCGCAGCATCCCTCCCCGCCTCGTAACATGCCCGAAACAATGTGGTGACTGACGGGAAACTGCGCCCCGTTAGGTTCGACGACGAGGGTGCGAGGGGTCGCACCGCAGAAGCCCAACAAAGCAACACAGGCCGCACCTCCCCGCGGCCAGGCTGAGGAGGCCACATGTTCGGCAACGCCGACGAGCTGTTCAAGTTCATCAAGGACGAGGATGTGAAGTTCATCGACGTCCGGTTCACCGACCTGCCGGGCATCCAGCAGCACTTCACGGTCCCGGTCTCGTCCTTCGACCACGGCGTGTTCGAGAACGGCCTGGCCTTCGACGGCTCCTCCGTCCGCGGCTTCCAGAGCATCGACCAGTCCGACATGGCGCTGTTCCCGGACCCGAAGACGGCCTACGTCGACCCGTTCCGCAAGCACAAGACGCTGGCCATGGACTTCTTCGTCCACGACCCGATCACCGGCGAGGCGTACTCGCGCGACCCGCGCAACGTCGCCCGCAAGGCCGAGGCGTACCTGGCCACCACCGGCATCGGCGACACCGCGTACTTCGCCCCCGAGGCCGAGTTCTACATCTTCGACCGCGTGAACTTCGAGACCAGCGCGAACCGCTCGTTCTACGAGATCCAGTCCGCGGCCGGCGCCTGGAACACCGGCGACGACATCGCCGACAACCGCGGCTACAAGGTCCGCTACAAGGGCGGCTACTTCCCCGTCGCGCCGACCGACCACTTCGGCGACCTGCGCGACGACATGATGGCCAACCTCGAGGACGTGGGCCTGACCGTCGAGCGCGGCCACCACGAGGTCGGCACCGCCGGCCAGGCCGAGATCAACTACAACTTCGACACGCTGCTGAAGTCCGCCGACGACGTCATGAAGTTCAAGTACGTCATCCGCAACACGGCCTGGGCGGCCGACAAGACGGTCACGTTCATGCCGAAGCCGATCTTCGGCGACAACGGCTCGGGCATGCACGTCCACCAGTCCATCTGGCAGGACGGCCAGCCGCTGTTCTACGACGAGGCCGGCTACGGCGGACTCTCCGACACCGCCCGCTGGTACGTCGGCGGCATCCTCAAGCACGCCCCGGCGCTGCTGGCGTTCACCAACCCGACGGTGAACTCCTACCACCGCCTGGTGCCGGGCTTCGAGGCCCCGATCGCGCTCGTGTACTCGGCGCGCAACCGCTCGGCGTGCGTCCGCATCCCGATCACCGGCTCGAACCCGAAGGCCAAGCGCATCGAGTTCCGCTGCCCCGACCCGTCGGCCAACCCCTACCTGGCCTTCGCTGCGCTGCTCATGGCCGGTCTGGACGGCATCAAGAACAAGATCGAGCCCGCTGCCCCGATCGACAAGAACATCTACGAGCTCCCGCCGGAGGAGTACGAGGCGATCGACATGACGCCGACCTCCCTCAACGCGGTTCTCGACGCGCTCGAGGCCGACCACGACTTCCTCCTCCAGGGCGGCGTGTTCACGCCCGACCTGATCGAGACGTGGATCGACTACAAGCGCAACGAGGAGATCCTCCCCGTACAGCTGCGTCCGCACCCGCACGAGTTCGAGCTGTACTACGACATCTGATCGGAGAGGTCTGGGCTTGCAGGCCGGTCATGCCGTGACCTCGCTTCCAGTCCGCAGATAGTCCGCAACGCTAGGCACTTGGGCCGCGATCACATCGTCGATCGCGGCCCTCGTGCGTTCGTCGGCGTCCGGCCAGAGGTGCCCATAGGTGTCGAGGGTCGTCTTCGCGGACTTGTGACGCAGGCGCGCCTGGACAACCTTCACGTCAGCGCCAGAGCGGATCAGCAGGGAGGCGTAGTGGTGCCGCAGGTCATGGAAGCGAAGCTCCGCAGGCAGCGCTTCATCCCGAGCGACGCCCGCCTCGCCCTCAAGGGTGCGCACGGCGTCCTTCGCCTGGCGCCAGGCACGCTCGAGCACACGAGGATGGAGCGCTGCACACCACTCGTTGCGGAACATCATCCCGTCGAAGGCGAATTGCTCGACGTGGACGGAGAGCATCTCAGCGAGCGACCTCGGGATCGGAATGGGCGCGCTCGACCCTTCGGTCTTCAGAGGCGCTCCCCCAGCCTGCTGCTTCGGGAACACCACCCCGCGCAGAAAGTCCACGTCCGCGACGCGCAGCCCGCAGATCTCGCCCGGGCGCAGTCCAACGAACGCCCCGAGTAGCACCGAGGCTCGCAGGTGCTCGGGCATGGCGGCGTGCATCGACCAGACTTGCGCCGTCGTGGCCACGTACGGCTTCTGTGCGCCGGCCTTCGGCGACGTCCTTCTTGAGCACGGAGACTTCGAGACAACACCGTCGTGGACGGCATCGGAATACAACTGCGACAGGCGGCCGTGGACGGCGTACACGTACGCCGGTGAGCGTCCGTCTGACAGCAGTCCCGCGACCCACGTCCTGATCTCAGACGGCCGGATGGTCGCCAGCGGTCGCGGTCCGAACTGCAGGTTGATGAGTTTCAGGTGGGTCCGGGCCTGGCGGACAGTTGCCGGCCGATTCGCGGCGTATCCCTGCATCCAGACCTCGGACCACTCGGCCACCGTCATCTTCGCGAACTTCGGGTCGACATAGGTGCCTGCCTGGATCGACGCCGTGACCTCGTCCAACCACTTCTGCGCATCGACCTTCCGATCGAAGTGTCGCGCGTGCTCTTTGCCGGCGTCGTCCCGGAACCGAGCGCGCCACTTGCCGTTCGGTCGCTTCGCGATCGATTTACTCGCCATCGTCCGCCTCCGCAGCTGCACGCCCGTAGGTGTCCTCTTCGACTGAGGCAACCACCTGGCGAACCGTTTCGGACTCGAGGCGAGCGACACGCCCGCGCAGAGTGTCGATGACGTGAGCCAGCGCCGCGGAGTCGGGATCCTTCAGCGCCTGGGCGTTGTCCCGCACAAGATCGTCCAGCATGTGCGCGACGAGGCGAAGCTGGTCTCGGTTGTCTAGGTATGCCGCTACCGCGTTGCCCAGGTCCCTACGAGCGTCCTCCATCGGCCTCAGCTGCTGGCGAACCTCCAGGAGGGAGTGCACCAGCCCTGCCTCGCTCACCAGGTGGTCTACGCCGACATGCAAAGCGCGGGCGATCGCGACAGCCTCCCCCACCTTCGGCGCCCTGACGCCCTTCTCGATGCGTGAAAGGAGCGACTGATTGATCTCGGGAAAGCCTGAATCGGCCAGCTCGCGAGCTAGTTCGTCCTGGCTCAGTCCGCGGTGCTCGCGGATCTGCCGAACGTTCAGCCCGTAGGCAACGTTCAGGAAGTCGGTCTCAGCAGCGTCGGCGTCGATTCGCATGCTTCAACGGTAGCCGACAAGGTCCTGGACAGTCCAGCGGTTTTCCAATATCGTTGGATTTGTCAGTGATTCTGAGGAGGCATCATGAATGACCTGCTGACGACCGAGGAGGTCGCCGAGCGACTGCGCACCCCGCTAGGGACCGTGCGGTATTGGCAGCACACGGGCACGGGACCGGTGTCCGTCAAGGTGGGACGTCGTCGCCTGTACCGACGTGGCGACGTCGACGCTTGGCTGCAGGCGAAGTTCGACAGGGCTTCCGCTTGAACCGCCACACCACGACGGTCGACATCGTCGGTCTGGGCCGTGTGAGCGGGCAGATTGCCGGCGAACTTGCCGTCATAGCGCAAACGCACGACCGCGGCGGACTCAGCGGCGCCGAGCGGGCACTCTTGCGCGAACGCATCGCGAGGACCCTGTCCCGCGAGATGTCGCTGCGAATCAGTCCTCACCAAGCTCTGTTGGCGGCTCGCGATGCGGCTTCGAAGGCACGTCGCTACGTAGCCTGATTCGCAACAACGCCCACCCCGAGGCAGCCACCGCACCCGCGGCAGCAAGAGGGGCGAACCCGCCACCACTCCGGCTTGCCGGCAGCGGGCTCCCACGATTCAAAGGCTCCACGCGGCCACAGAACGGAGCCAAAGCCCCGGCCGCACAACTACATACCGCTTAGCAACAGACAAAGACGCCCGCCCCAGCACCAAGGGACGGGCGTCTTGCGTTTGCTGCCCCTCACCCACGGGAGGCAACCATGACTGCTACTTCCATCGTATCGGCGAGCGAGGATGATCGCTCCCCCCTCATCCTCCAGCTGCTGACCGACGACGCCCGCGAAGTCGCTTCGATTCGCCGCTCCAGGCGCTCCACCCGTTTGGCCCGCTCGCTCGCGCGCAGCGTCGACCGCCAGCAGCCTCGACGCGAGCCTCGCTCCCCCGCGTCATACGGGCTGACGCCGATCGAAGCCTTTAAGGAAGCAAACCGGCTCATGCGGCTCGGCTGGAGCGCAGCCGAAGTCCGGGCAGCTCACGCCCACCCTGACCTGAACGGTCGTACAGCGTGACCGACTTCGACTATCGAGATCTCATCACTAACGGCGTCGCCCTGGACCAGAAGGAGTTCCCTCCTCTCCATTGGAGCGTCCACGGCCTCATTCCCGAGGGTTTCGGACTACTCACTGGTCCCCCGAAGGCCGGCAAGTCGTGGTTCGTTGGCGGCATCGCCCTTGATGTCGCCGGCGGACGTCCCGCTCTGGGAAAGATCAAGGGCACACGCTCACGCCCCGTGCTCTATCTGGCACTCGAGGACGGCGAACGGCGCCTCCAGGGCCGGTGCCGCAAGCTCCTCGGGCCAGGCGTCCCTATCCCGGCCCTATTGGACTTCGTCACTAAGGCCAGCCCGCAGAACGTCTTCGCGATCGTCGGCGCCTGGCTGGATGACCACTGCAACGACAACGCCCTGGTCATCCTCGACACCCTGGGGCGAGTCATGCCGAACTCGACACCAGGCGAGTCGGCGTACAGCCGGGACTACCGTATCGGCGCTCAGCTGAAGGGGCTGACCGATCGGCACCCCGGGTCGACGCTCATCGTGGTTCACCACGTCCGCAAAGCTGCGGGCGACGACTGGATGGACTCGACCTCCGGAACGAACGGCCTCAATGGCGCTGCGGACTTCACGATCAACCTTTCGCGAAACCGCAACGAAGACACCGGCATCCTCAAAGTCACCGGACGCGATGTCCCGGAAGGCGAATACGCGGTCCGAACGGATGACGGTTCATGGACGTTACAGGGAAACGAGCTCGCGGAAGCGGCTGCCCTTGCTGAGCAGGCACGCGCCAGCGCCGACCTGGGCGACAGGTCGTCCGAGCTCCTGAACTGGGTAGCCGCGCAACCGGAGGCGGTCAGCCCCCGGGAAGCCGAAGTGGCACTGGGCTTCCCAGACGCACGGCGCTACCTCGCCCGACTTGCCGACTCAGGTCGGCTCTTGAAGGTCGGGCGAGGCCGCTACAGGTGTGTCCCAACTGTCCCGAGTGTCCCAACGGACGACCTATTTGGGACAGAAGGGACACATGGGACACCGGGCACGCAGAAGTGCTCCGTCTGCGGATTCCCCATGTCACACGACGACGGGACCGGCACGCACCCAACATGCGGCGCCGCCTGATGCCTCCTCGGAAGCCGAAGCGCGACGAGGAACGCGCCCGGGACTGGGCAGACCTCCTGGCCGAACTCGAGGACGTCACCGCCCGCGACGGACCTACGCCCTGCGCTGGGTCCCTCGACTGGATCTCCGACGATCCAGCCACCCAAGCCCGGGCCGCCTCGGCGTGCCTGGACTGCCCGCCTGACGCCTTCAAAGCGTGCCTGGCCTACATCACCGCATGGCCTAAAGAGGCCGGCACCTACGCCGGCCTCACCGAACAGGACCGCCCCCGACGAAAGAAGAACCCATGACCAGCCACACCATCCCCGAACACGCACCAGACCCCGGACCCGACGTCGCCTTCCGACGCGGGATCCCCGTGCTCGTCGTCGACCAACACGGCCGCACCCACATCACGCGCAATCGCACCCAGTACGACGCCGCACACGCGGCCTAACCCCAAGGAGCACACATGCCCACCACCGCCAGCGGTCTCCCCTACCCCAGCATGAACGCCACGGCTAACGCACCCGCCGACTTCCAGGCCCTCGCCGAAGCGATCGACCCGAAGATCGCCGACACCGGGTGGATCAACCTCGCTCTCGCGTCCGGCTTCACCGGAAGCCTCCGATACAGGGTCCTCGGCAACCGGGACGTCGAGATCCACGGCAGCAGCATCACCGGCTCGTTCCCCGATGCCACCGCGACGAACGTCTCGATCGCCTCAGCCATCCAGAGCATCCACCGCCCGTCCGGCTCGTACCGGGCCGGGATCGCCCTGCTCAACGGCCTCCCCAACGCGTTCGCGCTCGCGAACACCGCCGGCCACATCACAGTCAGCAACCGAACCGGCGCCACCCGCACCGTCGCGGACATCCTCATCCGCTACGAGCTCGGCTAACCCAACCCACACCCCCGAAGGAGCACCCATGCCCGACTACTACGCCGACGCCGCGAACGCCCAGAAGCAGTTCAGCCGCGAGCTCGACGACATCCGCCGCAACGACACCTACTCCCCCGACGGGAAGAAGCGGCGCATCGCCCAGCTCTGGCTCAGCCACACCAAGGAGATCGACCGACTGAAGGGATCTGTCCGCGGCAACAAGGATCAGCGGAAGACCGACCTCGAGAAGAAGCTCTTCGGACCCCCGCAGTTCCCCACGCCCGCCGACACCGCGAACATCCGCGACGCCATGTTCCGAGCCGAGCAGATCGACGACCCCATCCAGGCCGCACGACTCCTCAAGGCAGCCAAGGACGCCGGCGACACCAGCCTCGTCCGCGCCATCGCCAAGAAGGCCGCCGAGATCCCGCCCCGAAGCCGCGGACCCCGCTGGCCCAACGTCGTCAACGCCTACGGCGAAGGCGACCCCGCACTCGAGAACGACATGCGCGAGTACCTCAACCTCAACGGCCCCAGCGGCGCCTTCCACGAAGACGGCGCCCTCAACCTCATGGCCCCGCCCAAACCGGCCGAGCTCAGCGACGTCCCCAACGTCGAGCACTTCGTCGCCAGCAACTGACCCACAACCCAGGAGACACACATGACCAACACCGACCTCACCGACCAGGCCCGCGAACTGCAGGCCCACCTCCGATCCGAGATCGAAGGCATCCGCGCCAAGAAGACCCTCACCGACAAGGGCCGCATGCTCGAAGCAGCCCGAGCCTGGCGCGACACCCGCGACAACATTGCCAAGCTCGCCGCCCAGGCCAACCAGGACAAGACGAAGCGTCACAAGGAACTCGAGCGGGCCATCTTCGGCACCGGGACCACGCTCACCACCAGCGACACGCTCACCCACCGCGACGCCGCCACACGCGTCCTCGCACTACAGAGCCCCGAGGACGCATCAGAACTCATGGGCATGGCGCTCGACAGTGGCGACCAGATCCTCGCTCGCGCCATCGCGAAGAAGGCAGCCGCCAAGCAGAGCCCCCTCGACCCCGGCTGGATCGACGTCCTCAACCAGTTCGCCGGTGGAGACACCAGCAAGGAGAACCAGCTGGTGGAGTACCTCAACCTCTCCGCGAACACCGTCAACGCCAAGGACGTCCTCTTCGGATCGCCTCTCGATCCGCCCCAGAAGCCCCGCGAGATCAGCCACCTCATGGATGACCAGGTCGACAACATCCTCGACGGCAGCGGTGCCGCATGACCGTCACCGTCCAGGCCGAGGAGCCCTTCACCGCCACCATCACCGTGCAAGGCTGCGCCGTCCGATTCTTCGAAGGCACAGCCCAACTCGAGCCCGACTCCCCCGCCCTCGCCTGGCTACGGGATCGGCCGCACATGAACGTGGTCCACGGGTGAAGCGAGCACTCAAGGTGTGTGCAGTCAGCGGGTGCCCGACTCTCACGTCGGGCACCCGCTGCCCTGAGCACGAACGCGCCAACGACCGAGCGCGTGGCACCAAGACCGAGCGTGGATACGACGCAGCCTTCGAACGAGCGAAGCGCCAGCCCGCCTACGTCAACGCCACCCACTGCTCGAACTGCGGACGGCCATTCACCAACGACAACCCCAAGACCGCAGGACACGTCAAAGCGATCCGACACCACGGACCCAGCGACGTCATCACGCCCCAGTGCCGACGCTGCAACTACGGCTGGCGCAAGACGGGACTCTGAACGGACTCAGAACTGGCGAGGCTGACTGCCGAGCGTGTTGGCCAAGTGCAGGGCATATCCGTGACCGCGACGGTTGAGCTCCTCAGCTTCACGCCGGAACTCAGGCGACGCATACCGACGCATCACCTCAGCGTTGACGCGGGCAGCTTCCGCACGGTGAGCCCGTCCATTGACGAATGCCCGATACCCGTAGATCGCCGCAGCCAAGAAGAGGAGGCCCACAACGGCTCCAGCGGCGCTGCTCTCTTCAACCAGGCCCCATCCGCCCACGCACGCCGTCACGATGGCCACCACGAGCGCCGCGCGAGCACGAACGCGCAGCCGGTTCGCCTTCACGAGGTGCATTCCTGCCAGGCCGAGACCTTCATCGATGCTCGCAGCCCAAGGGAACTCACGTTCGTCATGTCCACCCAACAACATGGCCGCACCGTACTGGCACGCGGAACGGCTTGGGTGCAGTTCCAAGAAAGTCGGGACCAGGCACCCACCCCCTACCACCAACCCCACCCCGTACGCCGACCGGTGGTGAGCGGTCTCAAATGTGCGACGAACGCAAACATTCCGGGTCCGGAAAACTTTGAACCCGTCGCGCACCAGAGAGACCTCATCCGCGGGTTTAGGGATCGGGGCATGTGCCCCTGCCCCCTGGCCCCACTTGAGGCGCTCTCGTCACCCGTCGGGGAGGCAGATTCTGGTTTGTACGGTTTCCCCACTTTCAGCAAGACCCGCTCAGGGCTCCGGTTCTTCCGGGGCCCTTCGTCGTTCTAGGAGTTCCACATGCAGGACCAGGTGTTACCGGAGGTCGTGGAGGCGAGTCGTCTCGCTCACGATCTGCTTGAGGCGGTCGCGATGGGCGAGCGCTATTTCGAGGACGTGTTGATCGACATCAATAGGACCGCGAATCCGAGTGAGGTGACGGGTCAGGTTGCTGTCCTGGCGTACGTCCTCGCCGGCTGGGTGGCTAAGGCGACTGATTCGTCTGAGGAGGCTGTTAGGGCGTCTCTGCGCCTGACGATGCAGCTCCAGTAGTTCACAGCAAGACCCGCGCGAGGGGTGTGCGAGTTCCGCACACCCCTCGCGCCTTCACAACTTCATCCCAAAAAAGAACAAGGAGATCGGCTGATGGCTGATCGCAGTATCAAAGTCACTCTTTCGGCGAACGTGACGGGCTACACGGCGGCTCTTCAGTCGGCGAAGCGGTCGACTCGTGAGTTCGCGACGTCGGCGTCGGGTTACATCCAGAAGCACGAAGCCGAGCTCAACTCGCTTGGCTCGATGGCGGCCAAGGCCGGCCTCGCGGTCACGGCAGCAACGGCGTTCGCGGTAAAGTCCGCGATGGACTGGGAGCAGGCGTGGACCGGCGTCCTTAAGACGGTCGATGGGACACCGGCCCAGCTCGCGGCGATTGAAGACGGGCTGCGGGGCCTGGCGAAGGAGACCGGCTTCTCGGCGGTCGAGGTCGCGAAGGTCGCCGAGAACGCGGGCCAGCTCGGCGTCGCGACGGAGAACATCGTTTCGTTCACGGACACGATGCTCGCGTTGGGCGTGTCGACGAACCTGACTGCTGATGAGGCGGCGACGTCGATCGCGCAGATGGCGAACATCTTCGGGACCGCCGGTGGTGACATCGACAACCTGGCATCCACGCTGGTGGCGCTCGGTAACGATGGTGCGTCGACTGAGGCGCAGATCATCCAGATGGCGCAGCGGATTTCTGGTGCGGCGAAGACGGTCGGCATGTCTGAGGCGGACGTCCTGGCGTTCGCGAACACGGTCGCGTCGCTCGGCATTGACGTCGAGGCCGGCGGTACCGCCGTGTCGACTGTCATTTCCAGGATGGCGATGGCGACCCAGACCGGTGGGAAGCAGCTTGACGCGTTCGCGGAGACCGCGGGCTTGTCGGCGGCGCAGTTCGCGAAGGCGTTCAAGGATGAGCCGACGGCTGCGATCCAGACGTTCATCGACGGGCTGGGTCGTGTGCAGGCTGAGGGTGGCAACGTCTACGGGATTCTGAAGGACATCGGCCTCTCTGACGTCCGTGTCTCGCAGGCGCTGATCGGTATGGCGTCCGCCGGCGATCTGCTGTCCGACTCGCTGCAGACCGGTCGGGATGCGTGGGAGCAGAACACCGCTCTCATGGAAGAAAGCGCGAAGTTCTACGGGACGACGGCCCAGCAGGCGAAGCAGGCGTGGGCCGCAATCAAGGATGACGCGATCGAAGCCGGGACTGCCCTACTGCCTGCGGTGCAGACGGTCCTCGACGCCGTCACGGGTCTGGCGAACGCGTTCGGCGCGCTCCCCGACCCGGTCAAGGGCGGCATGGCCGCTATTGCTGGGGTCGGTGGCATCTCGCTGCTGGCCGTCGCAGGTGTCGTGAAGCTGGCGACCGCGCTCAGCGACCTGCACACTAACTTCACGGCTCTCCAGACGTCGGGCACCAAGGGTGGAGCCATCCTGGGCGGGATCGGCAAGTGGGGCATGCTCACGACGGTCATCGCTGGTGTCGCTCTCGCGGCGCAGGGCGCCTATGAGGCCACGGCGAAACTGGACGCCGACGAGGTCAAGGACATGACCGGCGCCCTCGAGCGTTTCGGTAGGACCGGTGAGGCCGACAGCATCCTCACCAAGCGGTTCGGCAAGGACTTCGGTGGCGAGGTCAAGCGGTTCGACATGGACCTCGACTCGCTTGGCGAAGCGCTGACGAAGTACCAGCGGCTGGCTGACGATTCGGGCCCGACGCGGCTGCGCCAGTTCGCGCCCTGGGTGGGCAAGGAGTGGGGCGATTCCTACGCCCAGATCAAGCAGATCCAGGCGATGGACTCCGCGCTCGTCAAGCTGTCCCAGACCAACCCAGAGGCCGCTCTGCAGGCGTTCGAACGTCTGCACACGACAGCGATCGAGGGCGGCGCGTCCACGGAGCAGTTCACCGAGGCGTTCTCCGGGATGGCGTCCGTGGTGGGCCAGGCTGGCTCGAGCATGGGCAAGGGCACCGACGCGGCGGAGCTGTTGAAGGGTGGCTTGGAGGATCTGGGGCCGGCGGCTCAGGAGTCAGCTGAGGCGCTGCAGGCGGTCGAGGATCGGAAGCAGCAGCTTCGGGATACCGCGTGGGGCTTCGGTAACAACTTCGCGGGTCAGGTTGATCTTGCGAAGGCGTCTCTGCGTGAGTGGTTGGCGGATCTTGAGAAGTCGGCGACGGCGCTGGACCGGTGGAACGAGAACGTGGTTCGGGGTCTGCGGCGTGGTGTCGATGAGGGTGTGATCGACAAGTTCCGTGAGATGGGGCCTGAGGGTGCCCGGATGCTTGACCAGTTGGTGGATGGTTCGCGGGCTGGGATTGAGCGGGCTAACCGGGTGTTCCGCCAGTTCACGGGTGGCGCGGACATGGCTGCCGAGCTGGATCAGATCCCGGCTGATGTGGTTACGCAGTTCAAGACGCGTGGCGAGAAGGGCGCGATTCAGACTGCGGTGTCGGTGGCTCGGGCTGCGAAGCTCTCCGACACCGAGGTGACGGCGGTCCTCCAGGCGCTGGACTACTCGTCGGATGGCATCCGCAAGGTTCTGCGTCTGCTGAACCAGGTGGATCGCAAGGAAGCCGAGTCGACGGTGTCTGTGCAGGATCAGGCGTCGTCGGCGGTCCGTCAGATCCTCGGCGTCCTGGGCGGTATTCCGCGGAGCATCAGCATTGACGTGATCGCCAAGCGTGGCGGTAATGGCTGGAATGTGCCGCGTGCGCAGGGTGGCGCGATTCGTGGTCCGGGTACGGGCACGTCGGATTCGATTCCGGCGTTGCTGTCGAACGGTGAGCATGTGCTGACGGCTCAGGATGTGCGTCGGATGGGCGGCCATGAGGCCGTGTATCGGATGCGGGAGCAGTTGGCGGGCGGTCAGCCTGTCCCCCGGTTCCGCGACGGTGGCGCCGTGACGTACCGGGGCAAGTCCCTTGAGTACTGGGAGGACCGGCGGATGTCGGGCCTCGAGCTGAATCAGAAGCGGCGTGAGATCCGGGACCTGGAGAGGGATCTTCGGGAGACGGAGAAGACGAAGGCTGGGCGCCGGCAGAAGTTGCGGGGTCTGGATCGTCGTATCGCGCAGCAGGAGCTCGTGGCGGCGCGTCGTGAACTGGCTGAGGCTCTGGTCGCGAACCGTTTGAACCGGTCGAAGGCCGGGACGATCAATGCCCGGATCAATCGTCGGGACGCTGCGGCGGAGCGGTCGAAGGAGCGGGCTGAGGCTGTGCAGCGGGCGCGTGAGTCTGCGGCGCAGGAGCGTCAGTCGGTGTTCGATTCGGTGATGTCGACTGCTGGTGGCGGGACGATCGCGGGGATGTTCGACTCGAACAACCCTTGGGTGAACCCGATCAATGGCCGGTCGATGGCTGCCGCGGCGCAGGACAAGGTGAAGGCGGTCCGCGGGTATGCGGACGCCCTTGCCCGTCTGGCGCGTGCGGGCGCTCCGCAGCAGGTGATGGCTGAGATCGCTGGCATGGGGATCTATGCGGGCCGGCAGGCGGCTGAGGCGCTGTACGCGGATCAGGCGTCGCTGCGGTCGATCACGGCGTCGTATGCGCAGATCGACCAGTACGCGGGCATCGCTGGCCGCTACGTGGCCGGGTCGACACCCCTCGCCACCACCCAGGTCACGAAGGTCGAATGGGTTGACTTCGACAAGAACGTCGTCGCCATCACCACCAAGACCCTGGCGCAAAGCGGCGGTAACGCAGTCCTGTCCCTGCGCTGACGAGGTGGGGGTACGCAGAGTGCGTACCCTCCCTTTTGCTTGCCCCTCCTACTCAGGCGTTCATCCAGCGGACGACCGCCTGAGTGAAAGCCTCGAATGCGTCCCGCTCGGACTCCGTGTGGGCATCCACCGGGCTCGGCAACAGGATCTCCCCGTCGTCCACGTGGAGGCGGACGCTGGCCAGGACCGTGGACTCGCCACCCGGCGTCCAATGGTCAAAGTTCGCGACGCTGATGTGGTGGACTTGCGACCGAGGGATCACCTTGATCACGAACCCGTCAGGCTGGACCTTCTGACCGTAAGCCCACCACCACCGGCTGTCGTGGTGTCGCCCTTCAGCGATCAGGAGGCTCCGCCCCTGCAAGGCGAAGAGCCCCCAGTAGGCGCCCTCGTCGTCGGTGGAGTGCTCGGTGACGTGGGCGTCAGGCATCTCCCCTCCGAGGAGGGACAGAAGGGGCAGCACGAGTTCCTTGGGCGCGGGTCGCGTGTCGCCCGGGCGTCGCCACGCCTGGATCAGGTCTCGATGGGCCTCGCTGTCTACTCTCACTTGCTGCCTCCTTGATAGGCGCGTTGAACACCCGTCAACGCGTGGCCAACAAGATGACAGGCGCCACCGACAGCGGGAGATGGACGCGGCGCCAGATCAGTCCAGGAAGCGGATTGCCACCTCGGCCGTCTGCGCTTCAGCGACTTCGTTGATCTCGAGCCAGTCGCGAACCATCAGCTCAGCGTCTTCCCGGCCGTGGGACTGGGTCACAGGCCCGTAGCCCTCGATGTCGAGCACGTAACCGTGTTCCCATGGCGTCGCCGTCACGTTGAACGTCAACATCACTCCTAGGACGTGGGAGGGGGCCGGCAGCTGCCGTTCGGGGTAGAACCACCGCCGGCCCCCGGCCAAAGGATGTCAAACCGCTCGATGGTGCGCCAGCCCTCAGTCCAGTCCACCACGAAACCGAGCCCACTGGGCGTCCGGCACCTTAGAGTGTGCTCGGCGGGCCCTGCATCAATGCCGGTCCGGCAGATCCTGGTCAAGTTGATTCGTTTCGGGGACGGGAGTACAGTTTTGTCTGTACCGTCAGCCAGGTGCCGCTCGTGCGGGCGGCCTGTCTTGCAGGAAGGCTCTACGTATGAGGTCGAATCTGCGATCGACGCGAAGGGCGAGTTCCCGGCTGAAGCGTTCTTGTTGGCGTTGGAGAGCAACAAGCGAACCCGCGACGCGTACTACGACGTCCTAGTACGTCTGGAAACCTTCGCTCGGACTGGCAAGCTGAGCGTTCCACGGGAACTCAACTTTCTCCGTGGCGAGCTGTGGGAAGTCAAGGTTGGAAAGATCCGCCTGCCGTTCTACTACCGCAAGGATTCCGGCTGTGGGCACGTTCGGCTGACCCACGGCTTCCGTAAGGCCAGCGATCAGACTCCGATCCGTGAGATCGATCGCGGCACTGCAATCATTCGAGAGGACAAGAAGCGATGACCTCGCTGATCGAACGCGCTGAGCAGAACCCCGAAGGTGCGCGCCGGCTTAGCGCTGCGCGCCTTCGCTATCGCGTGCTTGAGGTTTTGCACGAGGGCCTCGAGAAGTCCCGCATGCAGCAAAGTCAGATCGCCGACCGTCTTGGAATCCGCAAGTCCGCGGTGAACCAAGTGCTTCGCGGCGACGGAAACGTTCGAATCAATACGCTTGCTGAGTACGCGCACGCTATGGGCTTCGAGATTGATATCGCCCTTGAGCCCATCGGGACTCGTAAGCAGAGGCTGGAAACGACGTGGCCCAAGATCGACGTCCAGTGGGCGGACGAGATGTCGCGCACGAAGAACGCGCAACGCCGTAGCAACGTGGTCGAGATGCCTTCGTCGAGACGTTGGTACGCCGGCGCTAGCAAGATCGCCTGATGACCCTCGAGCGACACACTGTCCGAGATCTTCGCGAAGCGGCCGGACGGGTTCTGCACGACGTCACGCTTCGTGATGTGTACCTAGAGTCGAGCCAGATCTCATCTCGCGACTTCGAGCCCGAGACCCAACTGCGATCCGCGTGGGGACTCGAGGCAAAAGGGGGGCGGGATGGGAATGGTGGCTTGAAGGTATGGGTCAAGTACCGTGCTTTCGCGCTCGCCCAGCTCGACGAGTTCGAGCTACCTGAGAGTGCCGACGACCTCACAGACGAGCTCATCGAGCTGGCCTACGCGTGGAAGATCGAAGCGGAGTGGGTAGCCAGTTACTCGGCCGATCAGGAGCCACTTGGCGAGCACCCGCTCGACGACATCTTTGCGTTTGCCATGGTGATGGGCCCGCCGACGGTTCACCCGTACGCCCGAGAGCTCGTTCAGACGTTAACGGCTCGGAGCCAGTACGCGTCCTACACGATGGGAATGCTTGTCCCCCTGGGGTCTCGCCCAGATGACGAACTGGTTGACATCATCGTTCACGACGAGGAGTAGTCCCTTCGCGGAAGCGGCCCGATTTGCTGGCATGCTGTCGGCCCATGGCATGGGAATGGGTGACCCCGACAGCTTCGTCCGTCGTTGCAGTCGCGAGCGTCGGCTTCGCATGGTTAACAAACCGCGAGAACTCGCGAACGCAACTGCAGGTGGCCGAGGGACAACAGCGCCACGAAATATCCGACCAGATCCGGCGTGAGCGCCTAGCTGCCGCGCAGGATTTCATGACCGGAATGCAAGAGTTTGATCAGGTGGTTACCCGGGTATCCGAGGTCTTCGTCCGCCTGCACACCCGCGCCGCAACCGATGCTGGCTTCGACGACACCTATGGACCCTGGGCCAAGGATGAGTACGTCACTATCCGCGACGCGATGAACAGCGACGACCTCGCGGCATGGCACAAAGGGGTCACCGAGGTTCTCGATGAGGCAAGCAGGTACGTCAATCGCCACTTGATGTTGGAACTCTGCGGCGGAGCGGCCACTGTGTCCGCGATCGAGCCAGTCCGCGAGGAGGTCGGCAAGATCGTCACTGACCTTGTTCATACCGGCGGGTGGCGACCGATCAACCAGGATGTGCGCCACCGCGCGATTAAGGCGTTGAGCGAAGAACTTGGGTACTCGCAGCCGGACCGTTAGCCAGTCCTAGTTCATCCACGAGAGTCCGCCACGCCATCGTTGGCTGGCCCCGGAGCGGGCACCCCACTCGGGCGTATATACGGAGGCGCTCTGTAGCGTCGGCCGGATGACGGATCGACAGCTGAACGAGCGCCAACTCGAGGTGCTGCAGTGGATCGCTGACGGGTGCCCGGACATGGCGTTGAAACCCACGAGCTTCAAGCACTCCGCGTCCTCGCTGCAGGATCGACAACTCGTGCAGGTGACCCGGACCGCGAAGGGGTGGCGGGCCGAGATTCACGAGGCCGGCCGCTACTACCTCCAGCACGGCGACTACCCACCTGGACACCGCTTCACTCGGCTCGACCTCAGCCCCATCAAGGGACGAGAGCCCAAGTCGACGCCTCCGCCACCCGAGCCCAAACCTCGTCAACGCCTCAGCACACCGACGAAGCCACGCAAGCACCCCGTTCTTCTGCCTGAGTATGAAGTTGACTCGCCCGCAAGCTTGCGCAAGCGAAAGCCCGACCAGTACGGCGAAGCGACGTCACCGCGCGATCCCTGGGATGACCGCATCCTCGTGACAGTGAAAGAGGCAGCGTGGCTCCTCAGCGTCTCGGAGGGCTCCATCAGGCGCGCCGTCCAAGACGGTGACCTCATGCGAGTCTTCATCGGCGCCGAGACCAGGAACTACAGGATCGTCTACGCGTCGCTCCTGGCATGGGTGAACGACCTACCCGTCGAGTCCAACCAAACCAATCCCTTTGCGCGGCTCCAGCCGGAGCGCCGGGCACCGCTCTGGCGGAAGGACTGAACCCTCGTGTGGGAGCCACCCCTCCGCCAACCACTCCTCATCAGCGTCCAGCGGCTCGCCGAGGTGCTCGACCTCAACTACGAGAACGCCCGCGGCGTCGCCTGGTGCCTCGCCTACCGATACGTGGGAAGCAGGGTCCTCGTCACCTGGGATTCGGTGGAGTACTACCTCGAGGCGCTGGAAGCGACAGACAGCCACCAGCAAGCGCGCGAGCTCGCCGCGGCGAAGTTCCACCTCGAGCCCTGGGGACTGGTGCCACCCAGCCGCTCCTGGGGTGTCGCAAGGGTACGCAGAATGTGAGTACCCCTGGGGTCCCCACTTTCCGGGGACCCCAGGGGTGTCCATAGCTACGGACACCCTCAAGGGGTGTGCGGGTTCTGCACCCCCTCCTCAAGCGCGGCGGCGAGGTCCAACAACATTCGCTTGGTGGCATCCTGTCGCTCGAGCTCGAGCAGGTCGCTCACGGCCGGCGCCCAGCGTTTGAAGTCCTTCAGGCCCTCCTCGACGGCATCCTGGAACCAGGAGTCGCAACCGGGATACCCAGCCCCGTTGTAGGGGTTCTCGCCCTCATAGTTCGGCCCGAAGTCGTCCTCCGTGATGTGCTTCCAGACCTGACGCAGTGCCCTGAGCTGGGTGGTCACAGGAGCTCCGGGGTGGATCTTGATGTGCCAATGGTCAGGACGCCGGAAGGCGCCCAGGAACAACGGCTGCCCGAAGTCGTACCCATCGCCCGGATCCTTCATCTCGAAGGTCACGCCGAAGTGATCGCGCATTCGGTCGATCAACTCCTGCAGGTCTGCCAGCGGGTAGTCGACCTGCCACGGCTGCGCCTGTCCCTCCTCCGTGATGTCCCGATACTCGGCATGCTTCGGGTTGTCGTTCAGCAGGGCGTGCCACGTCAGGGTCTTGCAGGTCGCGCACTTGAGAGGGCACATCCTCCGCGCCCACAGAGGCAGCTCGTCGACGTCGAGTTCGTGACTGTTGTAGTTGTGCCCGACCACTCGCAGGGTGCCGCAGGTGTTGCAGAGCGCTCGCGAACGGGTGTCGCCGATGCGCGGGTCGTCGCCCGCCCAGGCGGTCATCGGACCGCCCCGTCCGCGTCGTTGTTTTGAGAGTTACACCACGACGCGTGCCGCGTGTCGGTGTGAGGTGCAATGCTGTTCATTGTTCGCTCCTGGTGGCTTCAGGTGTGAGCCATGCCCTCGGCCGTTGCAGCGGCGCGGGGGCACTTTCTTTGTCGTGTGGTGTTCGTCCTTCATGGCGTACGTGGCACCGCGTATCGGCGGTCCGCGGACAGTCCGCAATTCGATCGAAACCGGCCGCGCGCAACCAACGCGCCGGGGTCGATCCACGCCGGAATGCTGGGCCAGCCGGTGCCGACAATCAGCAACCAACCAACGGCCGAATGTTCGAGCTGTACTACGACATCTGATCGGTAGGCCGGCACAGCCGGCACTCCCCCAGCCAGCAGCCCCCGCCCGGTTCCTCCGGGCGGGGGCTGCAGCGTTCGGTGGCCTGCGCGGAGGCACGCGGGGCAGGGACGACGGCGTCCGCCTACGCCCGCGGAGCGACGGCTCGGGCGGCCTCGATCGCC
>JANDJZ010000620.1:0-23290 GCA_027943245.1 Acanthamoeba sp. SK_2022b | reverse complement strand
GGGGACGGCGGACGAGCGGGCGAGCAAGGGGAGCGAGGACGCGAGGCACCGCCGGCCGCCGACGCCGGAGCCCGAGGCCCGCGTCAACGAGGCCGAGGAGAGCGCCGCCGCTGTCGTCGTCGTCGCCGCCGAGAGCCTCGGGGCTCAAGAGACGACGGAGGCCGTCGAGGACGAGAAGGCGGACACGGCGCGGGCCGAGGAGGCGCAGGCGAAGGAGGTCGCCGTCGCGGTCGAGAGCGGGAAAGGGGACACGGAAGGCGGGGAGGGGGAAAGGGAGGAGGAGGAGGAGGGGGAGCCGATGGCCGTCTGCCCGCTGCGCGACGTCAAGCTGCGGAACTGCCCTCTCGTGACCGACCGAGGCATGCGCGCGCTGGTAAGGCCCGCCTCGCCCACCACACGCGCGTGCGCACAGAAACTGATGCATCGACGACGACGACACACACACACACACACACACACACACACACACACACACACACACACACACACACAACTAGATGCGGAGGTGCAGGCACCTGGCGCGGCTGCGGCTGTACTACTTCCCACAGGTGACCGGCCGAACGTTGGGCGGCGAGAGCCTCCGCAGCCTCGTGCTCGACCAGTGCGGCCTGACCAACGAGGGTTTCGTGAGCCTCATCAAGGTAAGCGCTTCGCTTTTCTCTCTCTCGCTTTCGCTTTCGCTTTCTCTTTCGTGTTCGCTTTCGTTCTTTGGTCGGTCGCGTTCGCTCTCTCACGCGCGTGAGCGTGTCTGCTTGGCCAGGCGTCGCCGAGGCTGCGGGACATCGAGATCAGCGGGGCGGGGGCCGCCGGTACGCGCCATCCACGCGAGCGCAGGACCATCCGCGCCATCGCCCAACTAGGCACCGGCCTTTGCTTGCCACTCCCTTCCGAACTCTACTAACCAACACGACACACAACGACACACATGACACTGTAGTCGAATTCACGAAACTGAGCGACGAGGGCCTGCGCGAGCTGGAGCGCCATTGCCCGCAGCTGCGCTCGCTCTCGCTGAGCTTCCTCAACAACGTCGCCCTCCAGGACGTCTCCCTGCCTCAGCTCGAAAGCCTCGCTCTCGAGGACATGCCCGGTATCGCCCCCCCCCTCTCCCACCACCTCCACCCCACACGACACACGACGACGACGACGATGGAGCATGCGCTCACCTCATCTGGCTGTGTGCGTGTGTGCGTGTGTGCGTGTGTGCGGTTTTCTTAGCTGTGACGGACGAATCGCTGGGGGCGTTCGTGAGCCGGAGCGCGAAGCTGTGCCGACTGGACGTGCGCGCGGGCGCGCTGCGGCTGGACAAGGGGACGACGCGCGGCAGTCGGGACAGGCTGAGCGTAATGGTGAGCGTGATGAACGTGACGGCGCCCTTTGTGGAGGCCCTCAAGACCTCGCGATCCAACCTGGCCGTCACCTACCGCCTCGTGGATTGAAGACCTGCACAGGTCATTTCATTTCTTGATAAAGCAACCTGGGCCATCCCACTCAGCAAAAGCCACCAAGTGAGAAGTAGTGTTTTGCTGTGGCACAGAGGAGATTACTCCCAAAGCACCCCAGCAGGAGGGGGGGCAACCCATGCCCATTGTACCTCTTGTTCTGGATGGTGTAGAGCACTACTTGCTCCAGGCTGAAGATTCATACACATTTTCTGCAGGAGTGATTTGTGTCGACACGCTTCCCGCTTGGGAAAATCGCCGCAGAACGTCAGAGATTAGGGCACATAAAAATAAACACCAACAGAAGCGAAGGGAGTAGAGACATCAATCGATCGCGACCAACCTGCACGATCTGCGTTTAGATTTAGGCCAATATTTTTTGATAAATGTCCACAACCAACTTCAAAGTCGTTCTTTTGGGCGAAGGTATGGATCATATGGAGGATTGCCCCGCAGTCATCAATTAGAATTGCAGCTGGATCATCCTCCCTCCATCTCGATTGCTTACGCCCCTTCTCTTCCCTCTCATCTGAAGGAAGCGTGGGTAAGACCTCGTTGGTGACGCGGTACGTCCAGAACACGTTCAATGAGAGACACGTCACCACCATCCAGGCCTCCTTCCTCACAAAAAGGCTCAACGTTGATGGCAACCGAGTCAACATTTCCATCTGGGTATAGCAGCACCCTCTCTTACCCCATCCTGCACATGAGATTAACCCTTTTGATGTGTGCATGCAATTTCCTTTACAATCTCAGGATACAGCCGGGCAGGAACGCTTTCACGCTCTTGGCCCCATCTACTATCGAGACTCGCACGGTACCTCCTCTCTCCCCATTCAGTGTACTAATTTGGGTGAAATTTGGACTTTGCTTGTCCATCTTGTGGCAAAGCTTTGCATCTTCCTGATCTTCTTTGCTCTCTCTCTCTCTCTCTCTTTGTGTGTGTCTGTTGCTCCACCTGGCCTGCAGGTGCGCTCTTGGTGTACGACATTACGGACAACAGCTCCTTCGTCAAGGTGAAGAACTGGGTGAAGGAGCTGCGCAGCCAGCTGGGGAAGAGCGTCACACTAGCCATCATCGGCAACAAGGTGGATTTGGAGAAGAGTCGAGCTGTAAATAAGGATGAGGCCCTCAGGTACGGCCTCATGACCGGCAGCCCTTCCTCGTCTTTCTCCTTCGTTGTCGGCGTGCGCCAACTCACGCGCCCCGCGTGCTGCAGTTATGCGCAGAGCGTGGGAGCGAAACACTACGACACCTCCGCCAAGCTGAACAAGGGACTCGAGGAGCTGTTCCTCGACCTCACGAGGAGTGCGTCTCTACTCACCCACTACACACACACACACACACACACACACACACACACACACACACACACACATGACGTAGCGTCGCGTGTGTCCGGTGGCTCACGCTTGGCGTTGGGGCGACCCAGGGATGCTGGAGGCGAACAAGGAGGGGGACAGCGGCAGGGGAATGGCGAAGAAGGACAGCATTTTGATCGACTACGAGGAGTCGCAAGGCGGCGCGGGCGCTGGCGGCTGCTCGTGCTGATACGGGGCGAGGAAGACCACCCTTTGATGCCTCCTTGGCCCGTCCACAGACACACACACACCGCAACCGCGCACGCACGATCGAAGAGAGAGCCTCCATGAACCGAACTGGGTTCACGAAACGAATCCTCCACCTCACGCCGCATCCACACCACATCACTCTTGTCGATGACGGTGATGGTGAAGGACCCCCACGGAAAGAGCCACACAAGAGAGAAGAGAAACGACACACACCCAAGGCACACCAACCAATACACCCCTTTTGTCGCTACGCGCACGTAGCCAGCACGACACAATGAAGGGGGGGGGGGTGAGGTCACCCTTCACCCCACGAGGGGTGGAGCAGTTTACGTCATCACGTGGCAGGTGGGGGATGGGCACGTAAAAAATGGAGATGAAGAGGGGAGAAAACAGCGCATTTAATTGGGGGGGGGGCAAGTAGAATTAATGGGAGTGCGCGGATGACTTGAGGACCTTGTGATCGTGACCGTGGGCCGAAGAGTCCGTCCAGGGCGACTTGCCCGAGGGGCGCAGCTTGGGGGCACCAGCCGACTTCCACAGCATTTCGCCGACGCAGACGAGGGCAAAGAGACCGAGTGCGGTTCCGAAGCCCGGGACGACATCCTTGGGGTGAGTAATCCGCAGCATGGGGTGGGCACGCCAGCTCTCGACCGGTCCGCCGAATGGGCCGCTCACCTTGCCGTTGCTTGCCATCACGTGATTTGATTTGATTAAAGTCGTTTCCTTGTTTTTCTTTTGTTGGTTAATATTTTTAATAAATATAATCATTATTTACATCCACATGAGGGCTTCGAGGACGTTGGTCGCGCTCTCTTCTCCTCGTGCACTGTCGAGTGCCCGCGCATCGACGCTCGCAAGCGGTGCCCTCCTCCGGAGTACGCTGTCCCTCCCGCACACAACGAAAAAAAAATGGTTCAAAAAGACTAAATAAAATGGTAATGCAGCGGGCGTGCAGCGGCGCTGGCTGGCATCAGCCCCCAGAAGTGGTTCCCCTTCGTACCGTTCCCTGTGCATTTTTATTTATTTATTATTTTAGTTTTAAAATAGTAATGACAAAAAACATGTTTAAATTCAGGACAAAAGCGTCTCCGTCCGTGCGTAGGTTCGTGATCATGGGCTCCCTTGTCGTCGGTACGCCAGCTTCCTCCTCCCCCCGCGAACTGAGGCCTTACTCTTCCACGCTACACGCGCCCGACAGCCATGGGAGCGGCCAATGCCTGGTACCGAAGTCGCGACAAGGCCGATTCTGCTTCGAAAACGCCCGCCCCCGCGATCGTGCCTTCAGGTAGTCATGACACATCGTAGTCCAGCAGCCAACGCATTCGCTCCATTGATTTCGAACTCACCTTTCGCATGCGCGTGCCGTCTCTCTCTCTCTCTCTCTGTGTGTGTGTGTGTGTGTGTGTGTGTGTGATGGCAGGCCATGATCGTGTGCTCCCATTCACCGTTCACGACGTTCGCTTCCTTCCTGAGGACAAGAACGTACAACCTCTCCTCCTCCGTGCTCTTTGTTTTGTTTTTTTATTTACTATTATTTATTATTTATTATCATTTAAAATCTCATTTTTCATTATAATTAATTAATTAATGTTAAAAAACAGGATCTCCAGATCGAGTTGTATCAATACAGCTACCAGCCCGCGTCCGCCCAAGTTCGCTCTTACTTGGTACACCGCCCCACTGCAGCCTCACCGAGCGATGCCACGGATCCGATGTCGCATGGGCCCATCGCGTTTCGTGTCCCGTGCAGGACTTGCATAAGCTCAAGTACAAGACCACCGAGGTGAATCCGTTGAACAAGAAGCAACTGCCCTGCCCGCCCGACCAGCGAAAGGCCAAGCAGATGCCCCTCCTCCTCATCAACAACGTACGCCGCCAAATTCGCACGCTACTCGCACCACGTAAAAATAAATAAAATAATATTAAAATAAATAAATAAATAAAAAACTTAACGCTACGTTATGTACACGCAGCGCGAGGTGTCTGTGGCGGTGCACACGATCCTACTCCTCGAGCTCTACCGCAACCGAAACAACCCGGTCCAACCCTCTCGCGAGGAATCCACTCGCACGTACGCCTCTCCACCCACCACCCCTTGCGCGCGTCTAACGCTGTGGCTGCACGCAGGTCCGATCTGATGTACCACATCGACCAGAATCTCATGCAGCTGGTCCAGGCCGATCGCTACGCCACGCTGCGCTCGGCCAGCCGCACCGTGCGCCCGCTTCGCCAGGTAAGCTCACCACGCCCGCGTTTGTCCGGCGCAGCGCACTCTCTCGGCTGATCATGTGGCCTCGCTGCCACGGCAGGCGAGCAATCTGAGCGTGTGGGAGCGCGTGACCGCGCCGCCGTTCGCCGCCCTGGCGCTGTGGTGGCAGTGGAAGAACACCAGGCGCCTCCTTCGCGGCGTCTACGGCGACGACCTCCGCCTCGCCCTCATTCGCGAGCTCGACGCCTACTGCGCTCTCCTCGGTAGCCCCCCCCCCCTCAATCCAACACACACACACATACACAGCCTGATCCGCACACGCCCACCACACACGACACACACAGGCGAGCGGGAGTTCTTTGGCGGGAGCCAGCCGGGGCTGGTGGACGTGCACCTCTACGGCGTGCTGCGGAGCGTGGCCGACGAGGAGACGGGCCAGTACGCGCTCGCACACGCCCGCCCGAGCCTTCCCGCCTGGTACCAGCGCATGCAGCGCCTCACCTCTCCCCAGAGCGACGCCGACGCGCAGCAAACAGCGGCAAGGAATCCATGATGATGAAGATGATGACGTGATGTTGTGGAAGCGATGGTGGCGATGAAGAAGATTCTTGTTGTAGACAGTATGTACCAGAAAGTAGAAGAAGGACAGAGAGTAAGAGAGACCACGACTACTCGTCGTAGTAGGCAGAGGTGCTGGGCTGGTGCTTCTCGAGCGCGGCGTTGAATCGCTCGGTGAGCAGGTTGAACTCGCCCAGCAGGTCCGTGAGCGCGTTCGTCATCGCCGCCACTGGCCACGCCAAACACGCACGCGCACAAACACATGAGCCAGGCGCGGCTGCTCGTTGTGCGTAGGTGCGTGCGTGCCAATGCGTACCGGGAGAAGAGTTGTGGTTGGTCTGCACTTTGACGACGGTGGTGTGCTTGAGCGGATGGGGCACCTTGTAGCCCGCAAACACGACGTCGGGGTCGGACAAGAGCTGCCTGCTCCCGGGAAATAAATAAATAGCAATAGCGATGGAATTGGTTGCTGAGACAGAACGCACATGCGCAGAAGGTTGCCGATAGTGTGATCCTCCTTCTCTATGTTGAACGTGGCCGCATTTTGGATCTTGGTGTCCGGCAGGTAGGAAATCCTGCGTGCATGAGATTTGGGGAGGGGGTGTGTGATTTAGTTGGGGGGCAGGCAGAGGGTGCACAAAAAAGAGCTTCGTGCGAAAGAAAGCCTGTTACTTCTTCTCTCCCTCTTTGAGCACGAAGAGTTCGTGTGATTCGGGCTTGTTCATCCTGCTGTAAACCAAAACGACAATAATCTAGCGCAGGCCTTTGCTTTTTGCACTTCGATTCGTTTTTGTCGACGCTTGACACCTCAGCGAAGGGACAGCCGAGCAAGGCACAACTTGGCCTATTCAGGGACAGCAAGCGAAAGGTTGGAACCCTTTTGTTCACTATGTTACATCTTTGTACAGTACGAGATCAGGATGCAGATGGGGGGTTGCTTGTTGGGTTGGGTGCGTGGCTTGTGCTGTACTCGCGCACGACGCGAAGGGCATAGAAAACGTGCCGCGGTCGAAGAAGGAAGTAAGAAGCAGGATGAGGATCTCGTTCGGTGAGCGCCTCCGACGCCGTCCAAGGCTGCTCCACCGTGCTGGAGTACTGTACTGTCGCGAGCGACTTTCGAGCACGGCGGGCTCGCTGTTGTTCACAGGAAGCTGGGCGAAGGGAACGCGCTGTCGTCGTCATGAGCCCTCGTCATGGCACTTCGCTCCACGTAGGTGTTGAAGAAGGAGGCTCGTCGCGGCGGCGAAAGGAAAGGCGTAGAGGAACCAAACAGGGCCGCGTAGGAGGTCGAGGGCAGAGACGCCGAGCGGTCACGACGACCGTTAACAGCCTTGTGCTGAGCCTTCTTGGCGTCCAGCAGGAAAATCATGTCGCTCTCCATCTTTGCTCTCCTCTCCTTTGGCCAGCGATGTGGTGTGTTGTGTGTATGATTGCTTTTGTGGGAGCTTGTGTGGGTTACTAGCCGCTGGAGCAGAGAGCAGGATGGGATGGTCGGTTGAGGGGGTGGACGGGCGCGAGCGAGAAAGAGTGAGTGCGGGCTGGTGTCGATGTCGTGCGGTTGAAGTAATATCAGCAAAGAGGCGTGCGTTGGCGGGAGGACGAGAGGAGAAACAGCCGAGGCAGCCGCCCTAACTTCACACGACTTCACGACGCGTCCTTTTCTGTCGACTGTCACACCAAGTTCCCAATAGCCCAGAGGGCCCAAGCCACGACAAATTAGTACACCACATGTTCTGATACCGTGAACATTGCAAAGCATCTATGCTATGTGAAGCAGGACCAGAATGCTTGGCAGTCTCGCTCCTCGTGTCGTTTCGTTTTTTAAGAACATAGGGAAGAATTCTTGTAAAAATTATCTATAGAAGCCCCAAAAGGAAAGATGTTAAATGTGGCCATTGGGTTAAAGTCAGGGTTACATTCGAAAAATGATTGGATGAAAAACAAATATCTCTTATATGAATTTTTAAATTCAAACGCGCGGAACGGCGGTTCAAGAGTTGGATGCAGAACCAAAACTACGATGTGGAACAAGGTTCACTCGCCAGCAGTGATTCCGACGAGCCTCATCAAAAGGGCCACCAGACAGATGAGAGCGAGACAGACGAAGTGGGTGGCTTTGTATCACGTTCTTCCACCAGCTTATCCGATCTCAAATTGACACAGCAGGCCAGCTTCCTGCCAGTGACACTAGCCTTCAAAAACCTCTTCTTCTCCGTCAAGGTGCGCAAGGGCAAGAACCCTTTCCAAAAGTCGCACTTGACCCTCCTCAAGGATCTCCACGGCGAGCTGCGACCAGGCGAAGTCACCGCCATCATGGGTCCTTCCGGTACTCTCCCTCCGCCCGCGACCAGACAGGGACTCCATCTGAGCGGAACAAACACAGGCGCCGGCAAGACCACACTACTCAACCTCCTCGCCAATCGGGTGCAGCGCGGCAAGGTCAAGGGCTCGCTCACCATCAACAACATCCCCAAGGAGCAGTTCTCCAGTCGACGGTGGCAGCGCCTCAGCTCCTACGTTATGCAGGTGCCCTATCTCATTATTGATTTTGTTTGTACTCTATTTATATTGGAAAATAGATAGATATTAATATTGATATGCGTACTTGCCTGACCCTAACCCGGATACATTCATTCAGGATGACGTCATGTATCCCATGTTGACGCCTCGAGAGACCTTCTGGTTCTCTGCTCAGCTCAAACTGCCGTTCGCCGAACCTAACAAGAAGGCAAAGGTCGACGCTCTAATTGAAGAGGTGGGTCCTTTCTCCTCTAGAATCGCAGTTTGAGCTCTCCTGCCTGACCGTTGCCTCGCCGAAACAGCTGGGACTGGAAAAGTGCCAGAACACCAGGATCGGCAACGCGGAAAGTCGCGGCATCTCGGGAGGTCAACGGAAGCGAGTGAGCATTGGCATGGAGATGATCACTGACCCCTCGATCCTGTTCCTAGATGAGCCCACCTCAGGTTTCGTTCCTCACCTTTTTATTAGGGTTTTCCAGATCGGTTGGCGTTTTTCTAATGGGCGAGCCTACTTCTCCATTGTGATCACGACAACAGGCCTGGACTCATCAACGTCCTACTCGTTGGTGGATAAGCTGAAGCACTTGACCTCCATTGGCCGTACCATCATTACCACCATCCATCAACCCAGGTTTGTGCATCTCTCGTCGGCCTCAACTTGACAGAGTGATAACACGCTCTCTCCTCCGTCTACAGCACGGACATGTTTTTCAAGTTTGATCGGCTGATGCTGTTGGCCGACGGGCACATGGTCTACAATGGACCCACCAAAGAGGTGGTCCCTTACTTTGCCAGCCTAGGCTACAAGTGCCCTAAGTACACCAACCCGGCCGAGTATATAAGTACGTGTCCCCAAAAGCGACACGAGCCACGCATTACTGGGGTCGCCCCACTAACCGAGTGTTCCTGTTCTGCATAGTGAACCTGGTGAAGACGGACAGCTACATATCGAGCAAAGAGGAAGGCGAGGCTCGACTCAAGCACCTCGTCTCGGCCTTCCGCGCCCACAACAACCTGCCCGAACTGACCGAGGACGGCAGTGGCTACGCGGACGGGACCCAAGGCGAGCCAGATGCACGCACGACCTTGACCAACTCCTTCAAGAAGATACGGCTCCACAATCACGACGAAGGTACGCTTGGCTCTCTTCCTCATCATTGGTCGGCGCCATTGACACCAAGCGTGCAGACATCTCCAAGATTGTGGTGACCTCGGGTCCCAATTTCCTGTACCGGTGGGGCCTGCTCTTCGTGCGAGCCTCCCTGATGCAGGCACGAGACCCGATGCAAATTCCCACGCAATTCGCTCAGGCCCTGTTCTTGGCCTTCCTCGTGGGCTTCCTCTACCTCCAGGTTCGTTGAGAGTCTCTAACCTTGATCGCGTCACTGGCGCTCACACAGAAACGAACAGGTCGGCCACAACCAGCAGAGCATCACCGACCGTCAGGGTTCGCTGTTCTTCATCGTGATGTCGATGGCCATGGGACCGATGATGGGCTGCCTTGTGGCGTTCCACGCCGAGCGCGTCGTGTTCATCCGCGAACACTCGACGGGCAGCTACAGCACGCTCACATACTACCTCTCCAAAGTGCTCGCCGACCTGCCTTTCCTCACGATCGTGCCGGTCATACACGGCACCATCTCCTACTGGATGGTGGGCTACCAAGCCGAGGCCGACAAGTATTTCATCTTCATCGCGGGTTGCATCGCCATCTCGCTGGTTGCCCACTCGCTGGGCCTGGCGGTCAGTTCGGGCGTGCCCTCCATTGATGTATCGAATGCGATAGCGCCAATGGTCTTCATTCCCCTGATGCTCCTCGGGGGCTTCTTCTTGAGCGACGACTCCATCCCCAAGTGGCTCATATGGTTCGTTGCTTGCCCCCTCCTATTTTTCCCATTGGCTGCGGGCATCGCTGCTGATCCTGGGGGCTGCGCGCAGGGTAAAGTACTTCTCTCTCTTCAAGTATGGGTTCCAGATTCTGGCACGAAACGAGTTCGATGGACTCACGTTCACCTGCGATCCCACTGCGTCGAGCTGTACAACGAGTGCGCCTCCGCCTTCCCTCGCTGTGCGAAGGTCGGGTTCAGAGCCTCAGTCTTACTCCTCTCGCTCCAAAATGATAATGCAGGTGGCGATCAAGTGCTGAGCAAGCTGAGCCTGAACAACAATCAAGGCACTCTGTGGGCCTCGTTTCTCTTCCTCCTCATGCAATTCTGCTTGCTGCACACCATTGCCTATGTCATGCTGCGCCTCACCGCTGGCAGGAAGAAGGGCTAACCTACACCGTTTTCTATTGAGCAAAAAGAGATATTACATTCGTGTTATTATCCTGACGCGTTTTTCTCCTGGACGGCCGGGCACACACGAGTCTACACGGTGGTGCGCTGGGTCCTGTGGTTGAAGTGACAACACCACGCTTCCACACAACGGTGAACACTTGGCGCCACTCAGGCTCTCACTCAGTGTAATGGCACTCCATACTAAAATGATGGTCAGGATTGAGGACAGAACCAGGTGCCGGGCAACACCTTAAATTTGCTCTGTCAGTAATACTTTGGTTGCTGCGTGGACAAACGTCAGAAGGAACAAGAGGAAGTGGCCACTACCCTACAGGAGCTCCGTGATCGGGTAGCCCGGGGCGAACATGATTGCGCCGCCACTATCGACTTACTTGAAACGTGCACGCCCAACGCCCACTGTGGCGCTGTTAGTCGGGCTTGTGGACGATGCGCACTCCCAGGCACTGATCAGTGGCGCTCTCGGCTGTCTTTGGAACCTGGCCTCCACAGGTGCCCGGCGCCTTTCCCCAACCTGGTTGGCCCATTCGAACACACGTGGCAACCAAGAGGAACTGGCTCGTATCTCGTGTGAACATGGCGCGTTCGAGGTGGCGGTCGCGAAGCTGCAGTCAACCGACCACGATACCGTCAATTCGTCTCTCGGCTGCTTGACGACCTACCTCGAGCTGGGTACCCTCCCTTCTTTCGCCCACCTGCTCACTGGCGACCATGGTACCATTTATGTCGACAGCCGACATACGCGGAAGAGCTGCAGAGCTGGGCGTCGCCGAAGCCGTCAGCGGGGTGCTGCAGCGATTCCAGAGCCTCGGCGATGCACTGGATAGGGACATACTCATAAACTGCGTTTTGAACTTGACCTTCCACCGTACGTTGCCGCTGCTCACACTACCTCACCTACAAAGGCGCTACTAATTGGAGCTCTGCGTGTTGTCGCAGCCGTCATGCGGAGACAATTGGCTGTCATAGAGGTCGCGCTGAGCGTGGTCGATCTCATGGATGACTACCGCAACGACGATGTGCGGTTAGAGGTGCGCTACATGGGCGTCGTCACGCTTGCCTTTCTCACGCTCGACAGTACGTCGCGCCATCATGCGCCAAAGCCCCCACCACACTATGCACACTGCCCTCAGGCTGACGCCCCGTCGCGCAGGCGAAGAGGTCATGAACGAGCTGGACGTGCTCGATCGCGTGGTCCACTACATGGATGAGTTCGATCCTCGGGTAGGCCCGGCCCTGTGTCTTTCCGCTCTCGCAGTCCCACTCCCCTCAGTCGCGCATGCGCCACACAGGATGTGGCTCAGATGGGAGACGACGCTGGCACGGTGTGGACCTTCATCAGGCCGTTCTTCGAGCTCCTGTCGTCGAGGCACCCGCCCATTCGCCAGCTGTGCGGCTTCATCTACGCTGTCTTAGCTCTCTCCAGTATGTGCCACCGGCTTGCTAAGCTGGTTGGGGGACCGATGGCCTTTGCTAATTGTTGATTGGGGGGGGGGGGCGAGGGACACGCCAGGCACGCATCAGAGCCTGTTCAAGAGCGAGGCGCTGATGAGTGAGCTGCTGGCCGTTCGATGGAGCACCGGCGACGCCCGGCTCGCAGAGTATCTCGATGAAGCGCTATCGGCGCTGCGACCGGTCCTGCAGGGCGTAGACGCCCCGACCCTGCTGCAGCTGTGCGCCTACCGCGTGCGCGGCCTCGCAGCAGAGACCGTCCCCGCAGACGCCGACTCTGACTCTGTCGGGAGGGGGCGACGACCAACGTGGCAACTGCCAACGACAGTGCCGCAGGAGCTCAGCGAGCGATTCGCGTTGGGCGTGCCACTGTAGACCACGGAGTGTTCGTTGTTGATCGCTGTTTCGACTGCGCAGCGACGAAGCGCACAAACAAACAAACAAACCAACCAATCAAAAGGAAAAGATGGAATCAGGGCAGGGCGGCGAGGGCGTTGGGGCGGAGGAGCAGGTAGATGCTCCCCAGCTCCGTGTGCCCCACCAGCACCTCATCGCCGATCGTTGAGGATGGTGAGGGTGATGATGATGAAGACGAGGTGGAAGAGGAGGAGGAAGATGAAGAGGATGAGGAAGCGATGGACAGGTACGTGGACTGGAGTCCCACCCATCGTCCATCGCCGCGGAATCCATCGTAGTGACCGCCGCCGTAGATCTTCTCTGGGTTCTCCTTCTTCTGGACGACTGTACACGCGTGAACCGAATGAGAATGAGGAAGGGCGCGCGAGTAGTAATAGAAGTTGTAGGAGAAGTAGAGCAGCCGTACCCTTGGCGCCCACATTGCGGCAGACCACCTCCGAGTCGACGCCACCGGCATAGCACACGTCCTCGGCCACGCTCGACAGATGGACCGACGAAATCTACATCGACAAATATATTTATAAATATTTTAAAAACCATAAAAATTAATAATTACATTAAAATAAATTAATAAAATAAGAATTACAGAAGAAGGCGGCAACGCTACGTACCTCGTACTTGGTGAGGTTGGTGGCGCGGTTGCGGGGGGTCCACTTACGGGTGTCGACCAGCGTCACGCTACGCCCGGCCCCGCCCACGGCGATCGCCCCGCTGTTCTTGCCCTTCCCGACCGCCAGCCCGTGCAACGGCCCTCCCGCCACCTTCCATCGATTGAGACCCTCGTGTCAAACTGGGCTACACCAGAGAGGGGGGGGAGAAAACGGCGGCGTACGGTGACGCGGTTGGCGCAGCCGTTCTTCTCGGAGGATCGAACGTCCCACAGGGACAAGTCGTTGCCCTCGACGACGGCCACCAGGTTCGCATGGTCTCCCATAAACGACGCCTGCGCACGACGCGTGGCGACACGTCAGTTGCGATTCTATATGCGCGCACGCGTGCGTGAGTGTGTATGTGCGTGTGGTGAGCGACTCGCGAGGGAGCACCTGAGTGGGACAGCCGAGGGTGTGGACCCGGCGCACGCAGCGATCCGCCTCGAACCACTCGAGGCTTCTCCCAAAGTAGTTCACTCGCACCAACTGGTCACGATGGCCAAGGAAGGAGGTCGTGTAAGCCAAATAGACTATCTCTCACTCCCTCGTATTCATCGCCGCCAGCAGCATCACGAGACGAGGTGTCACGCACGGAGATGAGCTCCGAGGAGGAAGAGGAGGGGTTGAAGGCGAGACCCGACCAGCCCCACTCGACGATGGGTGAGGGAGGCGGCAGAGAGATCGACTGCAGCGGCGACAGCACCTCCGACGAGCCCTGGACACGCCATTATTTGTCGACGAGCCGCGATACACAACAAGCACATGGGTTATGAGACACACCAAGTAGAGGAGAGCGAGAGCGAGAGAGAGGAGAGAGGAGAGAGGTTGGAACCTCTTCGGTGTGTGGAGAAAGAGAAAACCGGGACACGACGGCCGCTCCGCGTCCGTCGGTGGAGCCCAGCCAGCCCTCTGTGGACACAAAGTTAATGCGTTGTGCAAGACGTCGAGGAGGGCTTGAGTCGTACCCTCTGTGCTGGTGTGAACGAAGGCGAGGTGCTGAATCTCGGCCCGGTGACCGTGCGGCACCACCACGGGCTTCTCCGTCACAGAGTCGAAGACCTCCGGTTTGGGCACTCCTGGTATTATTTATTATTTATTTATCATAAGGTTTAAATACGCTATCAGAATAAGGCTGTGACCAGCAAACGCTGAGCTGCTTTCAATCAAAAGCAAAAAATTGGAGGCCACTAAATCTGAAAAAATCGTGATGGGCAGTCCTGGAATTGGGGAGTATACCGGAAAGGGTGGGCGGCTGCGAAGTGAGGGAGGCTGTGGCGGTGACGTGCCGCACTTCATTTCGTGTGGCGAGGAAGGCAGCCACTCGCACTCCCTGGCTCGCCTGGTCCATTGAATCCACATCGCTTGTGGACTCAGCTGAAGTGAGAGCCAGACGTGAGCCGAACAGTTGAGAGGCGGACGCGCTGGGCGGGGCTCCGGCTCGGCCATGCCACGCTCGCGCCTGCCTTGCCGCTTGCGTCTCCATCTTTGCCGCTTGCCGTCTCCACTACTGTGAAAAAGAAACAAAGAAGGAAATTAACAACCACCCACTGGTGAGCTTCAGCCTGTGAAGGGACTACACCAGATAGGTTTCAGATCCTCCCACCACCTTTTACTTCTGCAAGAGGTCTTACAGCATCCAGGTGACTCCTTGGAGTAATGCTGGTCACTATCCATAATCATCCCCTATGCTCCCAGGGAGGCAGACCCTTTTATTAGAGGTTTGCTGCACCCTCCCCCTAAAGACACCAAACCAGCGTCAGAACTCTTCGGAAAGTTCCCACCAAACCAAAGCAGCCATTCGCGGGCCGTAATAAAAACGCAGTTCATTTCCCGATATCGGACACGCAAGGAGCAAGATGGAGGGTGCCTTCGTGCTGACGCGGGGCCTCGCTTTGCTTGCCGTGCTTAGTGCTCTGCTGCTGGCAACGCCTGCCCAAGCCGACGACTCCGTGGTCGTCACTGCCAACGGTCCCGTCCGCGGCGTCGTTGCTTCCACCTACCGTGTATTCAAGGTACGCCTTTTTTAATTTTATTATCGAAAACTACAACAATAATAAAATACAATTCATGCACACTCTGCAGGGCATTCCCTACGCTGAGCCGCCAGTGGGGCCTCTGCGCTGGCGCGATCCTCTCCCACACCGCGGCTGGGGGCCCAGCACTCTCAACGCCACCGGTACGCGATCCCGTCTTCATCATCACGGTCATTGGCCGATTTTATCGGGCGAAGCTCGCGTGTCATTGGTCGTATACTGGAGACGCCCTTGCGGTCACTTAATCCCGCGAGCACGCACGCAGAGTTCGGCCCGGGATGCCCGCAGCGCTGCGTGCTGCCGCCTCATATGTGCCCCCAGAGCCAGAGCGAGGACTGCCTCACCCTCAACATCTGGACCCCGCGCACTCCTTCCTCATCGCCCCGTTCTGTCATGTTCTTCATGCCGGGCGGCCGCTTCGAACAGGTGCCCCGTCACCGCACGCATGGCGGCCTTTCCGTGTGGCCCTTACAATCGTGTGCCTGCAGGGCGACAGCACTTCGCCGCTGTACTCGGGCGAGTACTTCACTACCAACCTTGACGTCATCCTCGTCACCACCAACTATCGCCTCGGCGTAACGACCCTTGCTCGCCTGTTGCCCTCCACACAGACTCACTGATGCGTGGTGTGTGTGTGTGTCGTCGTCGTCGTCGTCGTCGTCGCGTCACCATGCCGTATTGTGTCGTGTACGCTCAGGTGCTGGGCCACCTTGTGACGGACGAATACGCGGGCAACTTTGCCATCAAGGACCAACGCATGGCGTTGGTGTGGCTCAAGAAGAACATCGCGGCCTTTGGCGGCAACCCCAATGACGTGCGTTTCTCTCTCTCTCTCTCTCTCTCAGCGCCCGGCATCGCGCCTCCTTGACGTGGGCGCTCACCACTGACTGCCTCCCCGCCCCCCTCAGGTGACCATCTTTGGGCAGAGCGCGGGCGCGTCGTCGACGGCCGTCCACTTGCTGTCACCCTACAGCAGGGGCCTCTTCTCCAAGGCCATCATGGAGTCCAACCCCTTCTCTCTCCCAATGAAGACCGTCCAGGAGGTTCGCTTGGCTCCCTCCCTGCTCCTCATTCATTCTGCTGAGCGACTCACTCACGATGACGACGACGACACACACACAACACACACAACACACGGGGCGTAGGGGCGTGATTTGGGGCGCAAGTTTGTTGAGTACCTGCAGTGCCCCTGGAACCACGAGTCCACGGTACCCAGCTCCTTATCTCCGTTTCAGAGCGAGCCGCGATGATGTTGAAGATGGCGGCACTGACAGCAGTGAATGATGTCGTGCTGGCGCGGCGATGGATCAGGACGCGTGCCTGAGGAGCAAGAGCGTGAACGAGGTCATGGCTGGCCAGTACGGCGTGCAGGGCGACATCGACTACTTCCACCCTCTCCTCCTCTTCTTGCCCTGGACTCCCATCGGTAAGCCCACGGCCCTTACTCCCCAATCGTGGCCTGGCGGTGGTGGGCTTACCGGTGGCCACTTCAGTCGACGGCAAGGAGCTGACCGACCAGCCGTGGAAGCTGTTCGCCGCCGGCAACTTCACGAAAGGTGAGCCTTCCCCCCCCCCCATTTTCGCAACATGCGCCCGTGTAGTGACGCATGCGCTCTACACGCGCAGTACCAATCATGATGGGCACGGTGGCCGAGGAGGCGCTGTTCTTCATCTACGAGGCCGCCAACGGCACCAAGGTGACGGAGAGCCTCTACGTGCTGCTCGAGTCCTACCTGTTCCAGCTGGACGTCATCGAGGTCCTGCGGAAGTACCCGGTCGGCGGCGTGTGGGACAACTCGGACTACCGGCCTCTCCTCTCCACTCAGGGCACCGACTACATCTTTGTCTGCCCGACCCGCCTCTCGGCCCGCGGAGTGGCCAAGACCGGTGCGTTCCCCTCTCGCCCTCCCCTCCAAACAGCTCGCCGCGTCGCTCACCCGCCAACCGCGCTTGCGACAGGAGTGCCTACTTACCTGTATCAGTTCAACCACGTCCCATCGTTCGACGCATGGGGCAAGTACACGTTCTGCGACGGCCACGGTATGCGCCTCTACACACACACACACACACACACACACACACACACACACACACACACACACACACACACACACACTTCGCTGGCCAGTCAGTCATGATGTCGATGTCGCGGTCCAGTGTGCCACGGCATCGAGCTGCCCTTCGTGTTCCACGCCGCTGCCCCGTACTACCAGTTCACCGCGGCCGAGAACGACCTTTCCCAGTGCGTTCACGCAACAGACCGATTTGTTGGCGATGAGTGAGTAGATGAAGCTCACTTGAGCTCGTGTCTGGCGTCGTGTGTGTTGTTCAGACGAATGAGCACGTACTGGACCAACTTTGCCAAGACCGGAAACCCGAACCATCCCGTGGCGGTGCAGCCGGCGTGGCCCTCGTACACCGCGTCGGCCGATGCCAGCATGGAGTTCGCTACCCCGCCCACCGTCCAGACCGGCCTGCGCGCCTCCTACTGCGACTTCTGGGATCGCCTTGGCTACTCGCACGGCATGTGAGCAGCGCAGAATAAAATGCCCCTTTTTTGAGTAATTTATCATTTCTTTTTGTGATTAAAAACGTAAATCTGTTTCAATTTTAAACAAAAGGGCGCTAGACAAGAAGAGATGGAAGAGGACAAGAGGAAGAAGCAGGCGGCAGAGGCACACGCTCGAAAGCGAGCGAGATCGGAAGGGGGCACCTCGTCTTCGTCATCACTGGCCACAAATGGAAGGGGCAGACCTTCACCACACAAACAAAATCACCTCAGGTACGCTTGCCGCTAGTGCCCTACAAATTCACGTTCTCACCACCACATTTTCAAACTTTCCGTTGATGCCCCTGCTGTTTGAACACTTGCATTTCAGACGAGAATCAGAGGTGCGCACATCAACACACTCGCTGCGCATGCGAATCCGATTTCGCTTCGGCACCGTGTCCACGCTGCAATCGTTCTGATTTGTCTCATTCCATCTCTGCCTGCCCCGCCCACGCACAGTTCCTGTGTAAGATGAAGTTCTCCAACAATCTGCCGCCCATTCCGTTCGACCCGAAGCTGCTCACCAATCCGTTCGATCCCATGCGCTTCGTGCGATACCGCACGACCTCGCTCGAGACGGCCCACCAGCACACCCTCCACGCCGAGCCAGACCTCGGCATCCCCATCGACCTCATCGACCCCTCTACCTACAAGGGCGCCCCTGGTTCTACTTTCCTCCCTTTACTGCCTCTCTCTCTCTCTCTCTCTTTCTCTCTGGAGCGAGTTGGTGTGCTGATGGCCAGGCTGCGCGGCCGCAGGCGTGCCGCTGCCGCCCGAGGACGCCGCCCTGATCCTGACCGGCGCCGAGACGCCCGAGGTGAAGAAGAAGAAGCTCAACGTGCGCGAGAAGCCCAGCACGAGCGTGTCGTGGCTGCGTCGCCACACCGAATACATCTCCGACTACGAACAGACCACCAAGAAGGTGTCGCGCGCCGACAGCATTGAGGCTCGGTACTGCTACCACCACTACCCACCACCTCCCTGGGGTGACTCTTGGGGGTGGCCAAGTGGCGAGGGCAAGCCCTGGCGGTGAGGGGAGAGGCGGTGGGCGGCGTGAGCGCTCATCGTGGGTCGGTCGTCTGTAAAAAAAAACACCCAGGGTGGGCCACGCCACGCTCAAGCGGGCCGAGAAGAGGAAGCGCACGCGCGAGGAGATCATGGACGCCATCGACCGCGGCTTCGAACTGGCCAAGGAGATCCCCGTCCACCCGACGGACCCGTCACTCAAGCCGCTCGAGGTACGCGCTGCAACCACGACGTCGCGACTACGACATGCAGATTTGGGGGGGGGTGCCCCTCTGCTCTGCTCCCTTCTGCTCTCCTCGGCTCACGTGCCCGCCGCCGTGCGCCTGACGCGTCAGATCCTGCCCGTGTTCCCCGATCACGACCTCTGGCCCAACAGCTACACGCTCGTCACCTTCGACGCCGACCCCGGCAGACCTCGCGCCCAGAAGCAAGCCCTCATCAAGGTGCGCCATTTTTTATTTTATTATAAAATATTTTTTATTTTATATTTTTGGCTCACGATTCGCGTCGTTGCACAGGGTTTCTCGACAGAGGCCGAAGCAGAAGTCGGGCTGGAGAAGCAGAGCTTCGTGGCGTACTTGATGCCGTCGGCCAAGGCCGGCGACGACGGCAAGGGGAAGAGGAAGGCGGACGACGACGAGGCGGAGACGGATGGCGGGGTGGTCGAGGAGATCGACGGGAAGACGGAGGAGTACGATTGGGTGCGCGAGTACTCGTTCAGGAAGGACCCGCAGCACAGCGCCACCTACTTCTTCGTGTGGGACGACGAAAGCGTTCGCTACAACGAGATCCACACGAAGATCGTCCTCGACAAGATCAAATCACAGGTGCGCCTCTACACCGATGACACCACGCCGCCCCCCTCCGCGCTCACGCATGTCGCCTATCTGTTTGGTGGTCGGGGCTTGACTCTTACACACACACTCGCTCTCTCTTTCGCTTCGCAGGCCGCCAAGGAAGCCATCCGCAGGCAGGCCCGCCCAGCGCACTCGTATGTGACAACGCGCAATCCGACCGAGGACGAGCTGGAGGCCATGGAACAGGCCAGGGAAGCCCTTGCGCCCTACTAACTGTGCAACAGCGGAATCGCTTCGTGCAAACAAAAAAACCTGCTTTTTATACATTATTTATTTTATTTATTCATTTTTAATGAATTAGCACGTCCGGATAAATCCGGAAGCGGGAACTCTTTTTCTTGGGTAATTCTCACGGCCAGGTTTTCTCAGTGCTGCGCTGATCCAACGCAAGGGAGCCCGTGCGTTCGCATTAGCACATCATCCCATGTCTTTCGCAAAGCCTGAAAACGCTCTTCAACGAGCGCAGGGTAATCTCTTCTCCGCATGGATTTTTACAGCGCGATTGGATGGTCACTCCGCGCCCAATTCTGATTCATCTCTCCATTTTCCTCTTCAGAACTGCTTGCCGTCTCGCCCAATCAAAGAGATGAGGCCCTCAAGCAGCTCCGTACTGTCATCACCTCCAGGCGCCACCGCACCTGGCAGAAGTCTCTTGAGGACCTGATGGTGCGGCAATTCGAATCAACGCATCAATGGAGTAGCTTCTCGTCTCACCAACAACTGCGTGATACTCAGATCCTCTACATCACACTGTGCGTTCAGCTCAGGAAGGGCAAGGAGGCCAAGGATGGCCTGCATCAGTACCGCGGCATCTGCCAACAGGTAAACTCTAATTTTGTCCAACAATCATCGCAAGCGTACCGTGATTTCCTCATATTTCGGATTCGGCAGGTAAATGTTGCTTCGCTCGGCCATGTGATCAAGCACTTCCTCGAGCAGGCCGAACAGCACGCCAAGGAGGCTCAGAGCAAGGCTGAGAAGATCACCCTCGACATCGAGGATCTCGACGCCGAGGAGGCGCCGGAGAGCCTCATGCTCGGCAAGGTGAGCGGAGAGGATACCAAGGACCGCACTGATCGTCAGATCGTCACTCCCTGGCTCAAGTTCCTCTGGGAGACGTACCGCACCGTGCTGGACATCCTCCGCAACAACGCCAAGCTCGAGACCCTCTACCACGTATGTGCCCCCCCCCACTAATTAGCGCTACACGCGATTTCAGATGATTAATTCATTTATTGTTCCTTTCTGTACCTTCAACAGTACACAGCCCAGCAGGCGTTCGACTTCTGCAAGAAGTACAAGCGCAACACCGAGTTCAGGCGCCTGAGCGAGATCCTGCGTGGTCATGTCAGCAACCTCTCCAAGAGCACGCAGATGACCAACGCCGTCTCGCTCACCAGCCCCGAGAGCTTGGCCTTCCACCTGGAGACCCGCTTCTCGCAGCTCAACGTCGCCTGCGAGCTCGAGCTGTGGCAGGAGGCCTTCCGCTCCATCGAGGACCTTCACGCCCTCATGTCGATGGCCAAGAAGCCCCCGAAGCCCCAGCTGCTGGCCAACTACTACGACAAGCTCGCCCGCGTGTTCCTCGTCTCCGAGAACTACACCCTCCACGCCTACGCCTGGTACAAGTACTACACGCTCTCCAAGAACCAGAACAAGGCCCTCTCCGCCGAAGACCTCAAGCAGTACGCTACCCTCGATCCCCCCCCCACCCCATATATGACGTACGTCGTGCGGAGCTCGTGGCTCACGCCTGTCCCCGCGCTGCTAGGATGGCCTCTACCGTGGTGGTGGCTGCTCTGTGCATCCCCGTGGAGACCGGCGAGGTGAGCGAGGAGCTGGGCGGCGCCGAGCTCGACAGCAGCAACAGGGAGAAGATCAACCGCTTGGCCAGCCTCCTGGGCCCCGGCACCACGCCCAGCCGCGAGAACCTCCTCTCGGAGCTCAACGTCCGTGGCATCACCGCGTCCGTCGTCTCCGAGCTCGAGGACGTCTACAACCTCGCCGAGAAGCGCTTCCAGCCCCTCACCTACTGCGAGAACCTCAAGGCCAAGCTCGACTTCATCGCCGCCCAGCCCGGCCTCAAGCACTACGTCGCTCCCCTGCAGCACAACATCTTCATCAGGCTGCTCCAGCAGATCGCTCGCGCCTACGGCACCATCAAGATCGACCACGTCGCTCAGGTATGCGCATACCAATCGCGCGCGCGAGGCTTGCTACCATGAAGCGTGCCGTCACTGACTTGCCCTCCCTCCCTCGCTCTGTGCTGCAGCTGGCCTACTTCATGGATGCCCGCGTCGTGGAGAGGCGCGTGGTCGAGGCCGTGCGCGCCGGTTACGTGCGCGCCAAGATCGACCACCAGAACAAGACGCTCAACTTCACCTCCGACCCCGCCGGCCCCGACGCCCTCCGCGGCCAGCTCAGGTCTCTCTCCCGCTCCCTCGCCCAAGTCGCCAACCTCATCCACGTACGCAAGACTCCACCCCCCCCCCTCTTCAATCGCCACGCGCTTCGATGCGAGTTGTGTTGGACTCACTCTGATGTGTGTGTGTATTTTTATATATATATCAGCCGACTCGTGAGGCCGAGCGTGCCGAGCGCAAGAAGGAGCTGTTCGCCACCACGCTGCAGAGCATCGGCGAGGAGCACGCCCGCATCCTCGAGAGGCGCCGCATCATCGAGCGCAGGAAGGAGATCCGCGAGCAGATGGCCAACCTCCGCGCCGCCGCCGCCGCAGCGGTGGCCCGCAAGGCGGAGGAGGAGCGTCGTCTCGCCGAGGCGGCGGTCCGCGCCGAGGCCATCAAGAAGAAGGCCGAGGAGGACCGCAAGAAGAAGGAGGAGGAGATGGAGAGGAACCGCATCAAGCGCGAGCTCGAGAGCCTCAGCAAGATCGCCAAGGACTCGGTCAACATCACCGAGGAGCTGCTGCAGAAGGTGGACCAGGAGCAGGTCGACGCCAAGCAGGTGCTCGAGATCAAGAAGGCCGAGCTCAAGCGCGCCAAGAAGGACGCCGAGAACAAGCTCATCAACCTCGCCAAGAACCTCGACCACAGCGTTCGCGCCATGCGCGAGGAGGAGCGACCGCTGCTCGAGCAGTTCTACAACGCCCTCCAGCAGGAGGAGAAGACCGCCTACGAGGTCCAGGCCGCCGCCTACAGGGAGTCGCAGGAGAAGGTCCACGCCAAGGAGCTCGAGGAGAAGCGAAGGCTCATCCGCATGAACCCCGACCGCTCTTCCTTCGAGGAGCGCATCCTCAAGCGCCGCACCGAGGTTCGCATCTCTCTCGCACGGGCCTGGGCGATTGGCAATGCACTGTGTGCTGATTGGTTGTTTGATTGTTTGTTTGATTAGGAGTACAACCGCCTCAAGGCGGCGCAGGACGAGCGCCTGGTCGGCATCCGCGCGCAGCTCGAGAAGGAGAGGGAGCAGCGCAGGAAGGAGATGGAGGAGCGAAAGCGCAAGGCCGAGGAGAAGGAGCGCCAGCGCCGCGAGGAGGAGGAGAAGCGCAGGAAGGTCGAGGAGGAGAACCGCCGCCGCGCCGAGGAGGCCGCCGAGGAGGAGCGCAAGCTCGCCGAGGAGCGCCGCGCGCGCGAGGAGGAGCGTGCCCGCCGCGAGGAGGCCAGCCGCCGCGAGGAGGAGGAGCGCCGCGTCGAAGAGGACAGGCGCCGCGAGGACGAGAGGCGTCGCGAGGACGAGGGCGGCTGGCG